>JALLBI010000261.1:0-13924 GCA_036940125.1 Mediolabrus comicus
GGAAAGACCCTTTACGGTTTCGGTGGATAAATTATCTGCCGTTACATCACGTAACCATTTGGCGGCGGCGGCATTGCTGCCTACCCAAAAAAAACACAACTGGATTTTATAAAATCCACCCAACTATCAAAGAAAAACAACCTCCCTCTTTGCCATTCACTTTTGTCTCTGCTTGCTATCTTTTCTATTTCAGGACCCTCTGGAAACTCTCCCCGCTGTCGTCATTGCGGGGGTACCATCTTTCTAGTCATGCACCATCACAGGATCCTGTCAACTACTTCATCCCCCTTACTCTATTAGCCCCGCTCATCACAAGGATGAATCTCTACCTGCTCCCTCCATACATAAGTACAGTGTTGTGGGTTGCTCGCCGCTCCCCCAAAACCTAAAACTAAAGGATGATAAAATAATATCTTTATTATTATTGTGTCTTAGTTGTCGGTTGCTCGTACAACTTATCAACCTACTTCTCCCTGCTATTACCATTCGATGTTGTCCTAAACTCAGACTATGCCATCACCTCTCCTGGCATCATTATAATGAGGAAAAGTCCAATGCCAAACGTACACATTATTTATAAATCATCAAAGAACAATGCATGGAGATAATGATACTAAACCAAGTATCATCTAGATCATTATCTAGAAAGTACCATACGTTTTTGAATCCATCATACATAATATTATCTTTCCTTGATAAAGTCATTTATCTTATTATTATTTATTTACTTTATTTTCTCTCTTTTTTCTTTACCTTTACTGGACCCAATCCAACCCATCGGCCTGTGCCTTAGCCTTTGCCTGTTTCCATGCCGGTGGATTATCATCAATAAAATCATGTAATGCACGGATACATTTATCTGACACTTCTTCCACTCCCATCCCCTCAGTAATTTCTACAGTAACGTCAGCCTGTTCATACCGATCTTGACGTTCCTTCATTAATTTTTGGAGTGTTTCCAATGGATTGTCAGTTTGTAACAATGGTCTATCAGTACCCTCAATACGTTTCATAATAACTTCTGGATCACACTTAAGATATACCACAAGACCCGTTTGCAACTTACTCCAATTTTGATTACGCATTACCAATCCACCCCCAGTCGACACCACAATACGTACATGAGAATGTACCGAATCCAATACCTGTGCCTCGGCAACACGAAAGGCTTCTTCACCTTCCGTATCAAATATTTGTGGTATAGACATCCCCGCGGCACGTTCCAGAATCGTATCAGTATCAAGGAAATTATATGTTCCCATACGTCGTGCGACGAGATCACCAACAGTTGATTTACCGGATCCCATCATCCCAATAAAGTAGAGATTACATCCCTGTAAACGGGGAGATAGGAGACGTGCTGGATCAACTTTAAGTGAATCGTCATCATTATTTTTGAGAAGAGCAGGATTTTTGTAGGGGTTTTCTACACCAGGATCTGCCTCGTCGGATGTTGGGTCCTCCCATTCGAATCCACCTGCAAGGAGACGGCTGGATTGTTGTTGTTGCTGTATTCTGATGCTCCTTTGAAGAGATATTGGAGAGGGCGCAAATGAGAATGCCGCTCCGATGAGGAGGGCTAGGAGGAGCAGGGATGGTAGCCGTGAGAGCACCATCGTGAAGAAGAAGTAGTGGTTTTGAGGTGGAAGTGGAAGTGAAGAGTAAGTGTGAGGTCAAAATGGCGCCAACTGCCTACTCCTAGGTAGTACTTACGTAGGAATTAGTACCAACAGCTCAGCCACCAACTTTTTTTCAGCAAAGAAAAGAGCAAGAAGTTGATGCCTACCTAAACATCGGCATCCTACATGTCTCTTGCCGCCGCTGCAAAGTCGTCTATCCAGCAGGCGTTTTTTCACATTACGCCATAAGGATACTAATCTTCTGCTTCTGCAATTCGAGCACAAAACACGAGATCAAGAAGTAAAAGACATTAGAAAACCTATCAGGCGTGTAGGCAGAGAGATAACAAAAATGCCAACATCCATTCTTCGACAGAAAATGGCAGCACTCTATACGATGATGACATTACTACTATCTGTTTTCATCCTATTCAGTAGTAGCTGCTGCTGTTTCTGTACTGCATTCTTGCCGCCTACACAGCTTTTTGCAGCAACAAGTTGTTGTAGGTTGCAACAAACATCATCATCACTGGCGTCTACAAAGCAGCCATCACGAAATACACATCAACAGGACAACAAAAAGAATACTAGCAGCAGCAGCAATAGCAGCAACAACAACAACAAGAAGAAACGCAGTAAACCAAAATACAAAACAATTGCAGACATGATGAAGGCAATGGAAAAGAATCCACAAGAATTCATCCAGGGTGGTGGTGATGGTCGTGCAGTTAATGCCAAGGGAAGATTTGTAGATGTGAAGAAGAAACCAAGACGTACAAGGGCCAAGGTGGAACGACCAAAACAACGGTATGTGTATGCTAGTCAACGTCGTGCTATTGAGATGGATCGGAAGAAGACTGGTGGTAGTGGTGGTGCAAGAAATGATGGTGCAAGTATTAGAGATCCCAACATGTACAATGATAATATCAACGATAATAATGATGATGAAGGTAGTAGTACCACTGAACAATATTCATCACCAAGAACCCTTGATCCACAACAGCAACAACAACTCCTAATACAACAACAACAACTTAAACAAATGGAATTGGCACGTTCCTTAGGTGTCAATCCTACAAATCAATTGGCAGATTCTATTACTGTAAGTAGTAGTCCAGAGGATATCCCAACTATCATATCATCTATACGTGTCGATGATGGTGATACTTCGGATAGTATTACATCGAATAGTTTTGCATTTGTTATTTATAAGCCTGTTGGGTGGAGTATATTGGGTGGGAATGAGAAGAAGAACAAGAAGAAGCAGAGGAATGGGGAGCAGGCTGCTGGTGGTGAGACTGGTGAGACTGGTGGTGTTTCAAAAGGTGCAAGCAAAAGTGATGATGTCAAGAAATCAAATAATAAAATGAAGCGCGTCAAGGCATATGATGAAAAGACGGATACATTTGATTTCGTTGAATATAGTGAGGAAGACGTGTTGGCAGTACTTACTCCCGAGGAACGTGCTGAATTGATGAAAGAGGGAGGACTAAATCTATTAGATGATTTGGCCGATATGGCCAAGGGGGCATTGGCTGGTGCAGAATGGGATGATGAGGAAGATTTCTATAATGATGATGGTTCTTCCAAGAAGAAAAAGAAAAGGGATAAGGGGGGTAGTAGTGGTAGTAGTAGTGGCACCAGTGGTACATCTGCGTTACCAAGAATGGAAGCAAACATTGATACACCAACACGTCCGTCACTTGTCAATTGGCTCAAACAACTCAAGGCAGATGAGGGTACTCCCATCAAGGGGGGTAAAAACTGGGTCGCACTTGCTGGTGCTACAGAAATTGATGACTCGGGTCTTGTCTTACTCTGTCCACGTGATAGAACTGATGCTCTTCACGTTGACCGATGTGGATATGTAGCCGTTGTTGGTAATGGAAAGAAACTAACTTCTCGATCAAAGTTGATGAAATTGATCAAGAGTGTCGAGTTAGCCGGCGGTGGAGAAGCTTGTGATGGCTCTACGGCAAGGGTTGAAGTCCTTTCTCGTCTCAAGAAGGGGAGGGATGTAGATCCCGTGCTATCTGTGTCAGTTGATTTTCCGGATGGCTCATCTACTTGCTCTCATGCTGTATTGCTTTGTCAGGATAGACTTGGAGATGGAATCCGAGGTGATGAATCGGCTGACCCTATTGATCGTAGAGCTGCTCGACGTTTGGTCCATTGTAATTCCATGACTGTTTCGAGTCTAGTTTGCTTGGATGATGAACCTGTTTCATTGGAGTCTAACCCAGTCTTGCCTGATGACATTGCAATATATGCCAATCGACGAGGTAGTGCATTGTTTACAAAGGGATCTTACCTAGGAAGACAGTCTGGTTTGGCTCAGAATAAATTCACCAATGCCTATCGTGAGATAAATGGTGCATCGGACGGCTATCCTGGTTGGATAATCGATCGATATGATAAGTGGTTGTTTGTACAACACGAGGAAGGACCAATGAATATTAGAGGACCACTTCCCTCGTTACATGATGGTTACACTGCTGGTGTTTACTACCTCCCTACCAAGGTAGATAGATCAGTTATGGGTGCGGAGAAAGTCAAGCCACAATTGCTCGAGGGCCAATCTGCACCCGAAAACCTGCCAGTGGTAGAAAATGGAATCACGTACCTTGTGAACCTTGGAGAGTCGTACTCGACGGGTATTTTCTTAGACCAACGCATTCAAAGAGCATGGCTTGCTGAGAATTGTAATGAAGAGACACGGGTATTGAATTGTTTTGCGCATACTGGTGCGTTCAGTGTTGCTGCAGCGACTGCAGGTGAGTACCGAGCTTCAATTTTAGCTGTGATTTCTTGTTCTTGTGACAGTAATTCTGTTCAACATACAAGTGTGGAGCTTACCAAATTTACTTTATTTCCACGGAACACACAGGTGCATCAACAGTGAGCTTAGATTTAGATAAGAAGTGGCTGGATAGAATACGGCCACAGATGGAAGCAAATGGAATTACAGAATGGGATGGGAAACATGATTGTATTTATGGTGACGTGAGTGGACAAGTATCTTATGATTAGACCATTATCTTTTTACTGTTTATACCATTGCTAACCCTCTCAATTATTGTACTACACATCTCAACAGTGCTTCGATTGGCTAGCAAGACTTGGAAAGAGAGGTGAACAATTTGATATTGTTATCCTTGACCCTCCTAGTACGTCTGTTGGCAAGAAGAAAAGGAGATGGAGTGTGAAAAATGATATGGACGAGCTAGTCACGCTGGCTTCTCGGCTAGTAAAGAGTGGTGGACTACTCTTCACAACTACCAACTCCGCTAGTCTCCGACCAGAAAAGTTTGCAAAAAGTTGTATGAAGGGACTTGTCGACGCCGGCATTCCAGATGCCAAATTAGAGCGTATATCACCAATGCCTTCTGATTTTCCCTCTATTGGGGCTCAACCGGTAACTAACTTTGCGTGGAGAATACCGTGAGATTATAATAATAAACAACCAGTCGAGAGGATAATCTAAACACACCATCCTCCTGTGATAAATTGACTCCGATGTAGTCTGAAGGATGGCCCATATCATCAAGACGGAGGCCTGTGTCGCGAAGTTCTTGGAGCAGAGAGTCAAGGACATCTCCATTCATGTCGAAGGCAAGAGCGTCGTCCACATATGCGATGAAGATGGTAGTGCCACGGTAGAAGATGCATTCGTCGACAGTAGAACGAGTAAAACCAATAGATTCCAGCTTAGCAGCAAGATAATCATACCACACCTTGCTTCCTTGCTTTTGGCCGTAGACGTTGGCAAGTAACTTGAGCACATGAGTCTTGTTGGAACCCCCCTCCACAGTGATGCCATGAGGCAACTCCATGTACATGTCAAACTCGATGGGAGCCTGAACAAACGCCTGTACAAAATCCATTTGACGGATGGACCAACCTTGAATCATCGCGAGGCAGATGAGTAGACGGACACTGAACCATCCAACGACAGGTGACCAAGTGTTGAAGTAGTTGATACCAAAAGTTTGCTTTCCTCCGTGAAGGTTGAGGCGTGCCTTGTACTTGGTGACCTCACCAGTTGTGAGATCTCTTTTCCTTCTCATTGACCATACAGAAGGAACTATTTCTTGACCAGGAGGCACTTCTTCACGAGGAATGAGTACCCAAGATTCATTATCTACATGACCATTGACCTCCTTGATTATTGCTTCCTCGAACTTGACTGCATCCGGTTGACGTATCGCTTGATGATAGTACATAATATCACCGACCATCTCGGCCATGAAAGCAATAGGATGACGCATTCGGTCTTGAAGCATGAGATGCTCGTCGTGTGCAGCATCATAATCAAGTGTTGGGATGTCACTGGTGGCAGAAGAACTAACATACCGCTTGGTGGAGCGGCCCCATGCACTGGTAGAAGGGTCCGAGGACTCGATGAAGCGCTGTGACGGTTTACGCAGCCTACCCCTTGAGCTAGATGAAGGAGGTGCGATGGTAGAATCGCCATTGTGATGTGCAGCTTGGAGCGGCGTCTCGGAGGTTGAAGACTGGGAAGAGATGTCCGGTTGTCCGGGAGTCCCATTCACGGAGGTTGAAGACGGTGAAGAAGGTCCCAAATCATGACTGTTTCCCGCCATAACTGCTGGCGCCGGTGATGTGAGCAAAGGTGATGATGGCGAGCTTGATGGATTGCCTTCATCGGCAGTGGCAGTTGCAGTTGTCGGCGCAGAAGGCAGGCCGACATCGACAAAATCCTCACCCGTATTATTATCATGAAGATCGACCCAGTCATCAGGGATGACCTGATCATTATTAGAAGAGGGATCATTCAAGGAGCTCGTGCCAGCTCCCTCTGAAACGATAGGAGGAGTGGAAGATGATGCATCGCGGAGAACTTGAACTGATGGCTGTTCCGATGGCGGTGAGCTGGTAGATGCGTTGACTCCAGGCAGTAGAGAAGCTGCATATTTCCATTGGAAGTGTGACGAAGAATCCTTGGTGATGGTCTCGAATAAGTCATCATGATGTACATGGAATTGGGGACTTACAAGACCAGTGCTCAAGTTCAGAACTAAAGAGACCGATCGGGCATGATTGGGAGAAGGACCAATATACAGACCAAGACGAGACCTTGGGAGCCACCGCTGAATACTCTTACCAGAGGCAAGATCATTATTCAATGCATAGACAGGGCATCCAAAAGTATGGAAATGGGAGAGATTCGTCATGACATCAGTTCCACTAAACAATTCTAACCTTGACTTCCCATCGTTGTCGCAGGGAAGTTGGTTATGGATGAAACAGGCAGTACGGAAGGCATACGGCCATAGAGACAGATCCATTGCTTGAGGCCACTTTTCCATGGCAAAAAGAAGCATCTTGCGTGCTTGATCAGTTAGATCTCTGATTGCACGCTCACATATTCCATTTTGATGATGAGCATTCACGGAGCAGAAAGATAACCGCTGTCCAGAGGCAGTACAGCTATCCTTGAAGGCATTATCCTGGAACCTACCATTGTCGGCTTGGTAATGAAGTATTTCAACTCCCATAGACCTGGCATGAAGTTCAAAAGCGTTCTTGGCAGCAATAGTTTCCGCAGATGACATTGATGACTGTAGATGCACGTATCTGTACCTTGAGTAATGATCCACAAAAACAGTAGCACACGTGTATCTGCTCTTGGTAAGTTTGCCCTTGAGTTGCGCCAAGTAACCAATTGCGGTAGATTGCATTTGGTCGACGGAGACTGTTTGGCCTGGCCGAGTTGCTGGGAATACTTGTGAAGCATTTGACTTGTTGCGCCAGGGCTTTCTAGTCATGGCACCGAATAAGCAACCAGCGCACTTGGGTACGGGAACATCGGCAAGTGCTCGGGGAATAATTCCAAGCTTTGCCAACAGCTTGAGCTTGTTGAAGGATAGATGGCCCATACGGTAATGATGACGAAGCAGTTCAGCAGTCCTATCGGGTGATTCCAGCGATGGAGGATCAGTAGCAGATGCATTGGAAGACTCGTCTACAGAAACTTCATCAGGGGCGACATGAACAAGGTCATCGGAAGACTTGTAGTAGATGCATTCCCCCCACTTGTGATTGGAGCCAAGATGAATAGGACACGGAGAGTCAGGATCTAGTTCGGCAGCAGAATCAGTTGAATTAATAAGCTCATCCTCCCCCCACGCGATGCCACGGGATGGATCCGAAGCCAATAATGAGTCATGAGGCAGAAGGATGGAGTGCTCGCGAGGTGGGATGACAGAAGCATCCATTGCGTTGTGAACAGCGGTGAAGGCATCGCTGATGAGAGTGCCAGCCCGTGAGTAGAAGACGGGTGTGTTGGTAGATGGATGGTGCGGAATGAACCGCTTGTGACGCTTTTGATTCCAATACAAAGTGGTACCATCGTGAGATGTAACTTCACAAGTTCCGTGAGGATCTGGATGGAAGTCCTTTGACACTAAAGACCAGTGCTGCGGGCAGAGCAGGGATCTCTTGAGACCAGGAATGTAGAGAGTATCCGGGATACGTTGCGTGTGCCATTGGCCTTGATCATCTTGAATTGGCAGGACCCATGTACCCTTTCCACGGATGGGAGTGGTGCTCCCATCACAACCAGAACAGACACCCAAGTCAGATAACTGCAGATCGTCAAGTTGAGCAGCGTTGTTAGTCATGGAGCACGATGCTTGATGATCGACACCGACAGGAAAGCTGTCAGAATCAAACTTGGACAACCGAGAAGAGGGCCATGGACGGAGCGCATCGCTGCTAATTACAACCATTGGTGGAGTTGCAGTGGCCATACAAATAATGTTGGGACGCTGTGAAGAAGCATCGACGAAGAGTCGAGGTACAGTGATGAACAGAATCAGATACAACGAAGGCCAAAACCAAGTTGTCGCGGAGACAATTATATGAAGGTCCTTGAGTCCCAAGCAGAAGCCAAGAGATGGAGGTATCAAGGAAAGGAAGGAGCCGAGTGCAGAGATGGTGCTGCATTGCAACCAATCACGGTAGCGAAGGAAGGCAGTGAAGATGTTACCACGGGTGAAGTAATCGATGAAGATGCCAAGGAAGATTAGGCTTGGAGCCATAAATGAAGCAGTTGAAGCGAAGAAACCTCCAGAAAAAGACTTGAACCGCACAAACGAAGATTGTGCCCAGCCACGGAGAGTAGAAGTCGCGATGTTTGGTGCCGGAGGAGGATAAGAAGTTGAGTTGGAGATTGGATGGTGATGATGACGCCATTGCCGATGGTACCAACGTTCCATGGGAGATAGGTTCCACCGACGTCCACGCTTGCCACGGGGGCAAGATTCTCTCTTGCTACGCCACTGAGCTCGTTGTGCCTTGCGGTGAGATGGAGCAGTCAATGCCTTGCGATCCAAGGAGGATGCGAGAGACCACACACAGCAGAAAGATCTACTGAGTGCGCAGATGGCGGCAGGGAGGAAGACGGAGAGCCAAATCCAGGAGATCAGGCAAGAGTCTGCATCCGCGCCCACATTGATATAATCGATGATTTGATGAGTAATAAACAGCCAAGGAAGACTGAACAATGTGAACCGGGTCGGAGCTAGTCAATCTGAGCGACTGAGCGCAGCGAGAGACAGCAGGGCAGGTGAGACAGATGCAGCGGATGCGTAGGTAGTGGAGGTGACGTTGTGAGCATTGGCAGATGCGGCTCGCTGCTTCTTGCCCAAGTTGCATTCCTCAGAAGTGTGGCGCTGCCATAGATTGTGGTAAGTGCACCAGATTTCTTTCTTGCCATTGACCATCTTCTCATGCGGCTCGTTGGCACCTGGAGGTGTTTTACGCCACTCTTCTTCCACCCTCTGACGGCGCTGATTCGACCTATCCTTCTTGTTCTTGGACTTGGGACTAGCCGCCTGCTTTCTTCCATTGCTGGACTTGGTGGATCGACGAGAAGATGACGAGGAGGCGGATTTGAGGCCTCCCTTCATCTTGAGTTCCTTGATTTCGGATTGCATGGCAATGATTTGAGAGCTGGCCGCATCAAGCTTGGCAGCAGAATTGACGGATGTCCATTTCTCAGCACCAACAAGGTAACGGTGATGATCGAGAGCATGCGTTTTCCAGTCGTTGAATCCTGCCTTGATCATGGCTCCCTTGGGTCCCCATGGTAGATGCTTGTCGCCCTTATCCCAGGTGGTAAACTCGCGGGAGATTTCGAAATTGTACGCATCACAGGAAGAGTTCTGAAGGCCCTTGGTATAGTTGCTAATGATGTCCTTGTCATTCCCCCCCAAGGAAATGAATGACTCGTAGATGACATTGAACTTGGTAGTGTAGACGCTCGGGTCGCCTCCGCATTGGGCCATGATGCTCGGGGAATTATGAAGCAGCTGCTCCACGGTTCGGCGCTTGGATTGGCAGTTGAGCGAGACCGAGTCGACAATGTGCTTGTACATTAGAGCAAAGCTTGTTTCCGTCTTGGTGTCTCCATTGCTGTCCGTGTAGGTAACTTGGAATTTAGCCTTGTCCGCGTTGACTGTTGAAAGGTACTGACCAGTTAGCGAAGCCCTGAGGTAGATGACTGCGAGCGTGTTGTCCTGCGCGAGTCGAGTCTCAGCGGAAAGGTACGTCTTGGCATGAGCCAAAATGGCCGAGGACTTGATGAGAGTAGGGATCTTGAACAGATTTGACGTGTCTCCACTTGCTGAAGTGGGGATCTTTCCAATGGTCTCGTTCCAATACATCTCTCCGGCAAAGAAGGTCATGGAGTCGGTGAAGAAGATGAGCATCTCGGGGCTGCCAGAGAATTTCTCTGGAAGTCCTTCTTGGCAGGCGCGGAAGATGCTGAGACCATGCTTTGATTCATAGTCGATGAGCTTGGTAGCGGTCTGGTGAGCAGGTGAAAGACCGAAAGTTGGAGCGGAGTTGCTGCGGCTGCTCCAGCCCTGCTGTAGGGCAGTGGCCACGATGGTGGTTAGGTCGGCTTGAGTCAACTGGATGACTTGTCCTTGCGGCCCTGGAGGCTGCTGTGCGCCTTGCCCTTGCGGCGGCGGCGGCGGCACGCCTTGCGGCTGCTGCTGTTGGTTGTTGTTGGCGTTGTTGTCGGCCATGTCTCTTCTTCGATTTCGAGCACTTGCGCGTTCGCTTCGTGTTCGGTTCGGAACAAGATTTGAGGAACTCAGCTTGGCGTTGACGGTCTAGCTTGACGTGGAGACGATGAATTTCCAGATGAATTAGGTAGCACAGAGATGTCTGTGAAATGACTAGCAGGTGGATGGGATCCAGTAGAAATTTGAAGAACTCGATGATCCAATTGATGGACATCAAGAGACTTGAAGAGATTATTCTTGCTTGATCAGAGCAGTTTGAAAACGGAGTTATCTGGCTGGAAGATAACGGATGTGGCGCAGAGGAAGCGTGTTATGTATAGCTATTTGTAAGTAGTGTAATCAACTAACGATAGGCGTCCCTAAAGCTGTGTTGATGGGCTCGTTGTCTTTAAAGATGCACTATTTTATTNTTAGCAGCAAGATAATCATACCACACCTTGCTTATTAGTTGTGTAGTAGTTCTGTGGTGGCTGAGCTTTCAGAGAAGGAGTAATTAATTTTAAACAACTCCAAAAATCGGCACACAACCCAGCCAAAAAACAAAGAACAACCACACGATCTCTTTGGAAGGAGGCAGATCTTGACAACGTTTGCTCTCTAATCGAATCAACAACGGAGCCCGTCTTTGAGAGAGAAGAAAAAGATAATGGGGGCATGCCTAAGTACCGGTACGCCCGAGGAGTTGGCGGCCATGAAGGCATCGAGGGAAATCGAAAAGATGATGAATCAACAATTCGAAATAGACAATTCGAAAGTCAAACTCTTGTTATTGGGTGCTGGTGAATCCGGCAAATCGACCATCTTCAAGCAGATGCGAGTTCTTTTTGGTGCACCATTGACCGAAGATGAGAAGCAGCAAATCACGCCCGTGGTTTACAATAACACGATTACTTCAATGAAGATCCTGTGCTCGGAGGCAAAACACTTGGGCTATGATGGAGATGTCGTAGCAAAGGACAAGCTTGACTTCATGCTCACATTGGATGACCAATGCGAAATCAATGAAGACATTGGTCTTGCGATCAAGGAGCTTTGGACTGATCCAGGGATTGTCTCAACGTGGAAACGACGATCCGAGTATCAAATTGTTGAATCCGTCAAGTACTACTTCAATGAAATTGAACGCATCATGAGGGATGATTACGTCGCAACTCAGCAGGATATGCTGTTGGCACGTGTACGAACATCAGGTATCGTTACGGAAAAGTATGTAATTGATGGTGTCGACTTTGAAATGTATGACGTTGGTGGGCAGAGAAATGAGCGTAAGAAATGGATCCACTGCTTCGACGATGTTACTGCCGTCATTTTCGTTGCCGCGCTTAGCGAATATGACCAGGCTCTGTTTGAGGATGCAAATACGAATAGAATGGTAGAGGCTGTCAACTTGTTTGGGGATATCTGTAATAACAAGGTATTTGAGTCGTCGAGTATGATCCTCTTCTTGAACAAGAAGGATTTGTACGAAGAGAAAATCAAGGCAGTTCACATTGGAGATCAGCCTGCATTTTCCAACTTCAGTGGTAGTGTTGGAGATAGCGACTACTACGACAAGGGAATCCAATACTTCCTTGATATGTTCTTGGCCGAGAACCAAAATCCTGAAAGACAAATTTACAGTCACGCCACATGTGCGACGGATTCGCAAAACGTGGAAGTTGTATTCAATTCATGCAAAGATATTATCATGAGGAAGAATATGGAGGAAATGGGGATCTGAGATCGCTTCAAAAACCTGTCACTGCGTGTTGCTCACGTGGTTGGAACAGAATTATCTATAGAATCGCATGCAACACTTTATATCTAGTGCGTTGATCTCCATTTAGAGAGGGATCAATATCGAACCAAAAGGCGTGTGTATCGGCCACATCGACATGATTGGAAGATGACAAAGAGTGATGGTCACTCTTTTTGCTAGCTTCCTAGTCAGCATTCGTCTTTCCATTTCCATATTTCACGCCATGGACGCTTTCTTTAGCCATATGTACATATTTACAATAAAGTAGCAGTGCGTTCTTACTTGTTACACCTACTGCCACTTCACTTCATTCTCCTCATGCTCAGGGCTGAATTGATATTCATTCTGCTTTTCTCTGTGCCACGACAACAATCTTTTCTGAGTCCTTCTTACCCTCGCCCCAATGCCGTAAGCCCATCTTCTCCGCAACATAATGGATTAATTTGCGCTTTCGGCTTCCCATTCCACGTTGGAATCGAAAAGTCTTTTCGCACTGAGTGCGTAGAAAGGCTTCGAGTTGCATCTGTATTTCTGTAACTTCTTGTGAACTCCAATCGTTTGCATGGTTGTCTGTTTCTTCTACGGCGGGTAGTCCGTGCCCACCAAACAAATGCTGTAATGCAATCTCAAAGTCTACTTGAGAAGATGGGTCTTCTTCGGGTACACCAGCATTACAACTACTATCTTTTATTCTGTCACGACGACGGTATGGGTTGCAAGAATGGTCGTACCAACCGATGAGTATGTCATTCTTTGTGCTTGCCTCCCAAGGAACCATCCTTGTAAGGACGACATTAACACAATCAGCATCGTCAGCATCATATTCCTTGCAATACAAAAGACGATCCCATTCCACTAACGACTTGGCGGCACGTCTACAAGCATTTCTAGGCTTCCTCACATCTCCCAGCTCACTGTAGTCAGCTGCTCTTGCTACTTCATCAAACCTTTCTGCCAGTAACACCCGTCGTCGTTCACTGTCATCATCATTGTCGTCATCGTCAACTGTGACATTCATAAATGAAGCAAGAGACTTGCTCTGTGGATAGGAAACTCCCTTCTCATTGATACCCGTGCTCTGAAATGTATATGGATTCAGTGCATTAGATTGCAGTTTGCCACAACAGCAACTGCAAACGACCCAACTGGCTTTCTGTTCGAGACATTTCCGTAGAACATAATCAGATGCCTCCCCACATGCATGGAGAGAAATTCCAATATCAAAAGATTCGTTGTAGGATTGGATTGAACCAAGATAGGTGGATAAATTTGGTATATTTTGTGATACCCGAATAGTGTTTGATGTGTTGTGTGACTTGTGCAGTCCATTCAGAGTATTCTGATGAAATGATGAAATGTCCACCTCCTTGTCTCTATTATTATCATCGGCATCATTGAGCTCCTCGTCTTCTTTTGCTTCTGAAAATGATATCCCATCAACACGTCGATGAAGTAAGTCTAGACTCCATTTCTTTAAATCTACACAAACAACTTCACAATGAGGAAGCAAC
>JALLBI010000262.1:0-13990 GCA_036940125.1 Mediolabrus comicus
CAAATGCATGCACACGAGCTCCATACGAAGTGATTGATATAATTCAACATCCTTCGCACTTGGGACGGGTCTTCGGTATCAATGATGAAGAGGAGAGTGTCCCTTTGCTCCCAGCTTCAAATGAGGGAACGGGATTACCAAGTAATACGCAATGTGTACATTAAACTAAGGAAACAATGAAGCACGACATCGACATACTGGAACCACGCTACTGACTACTGACATTGAACTCTGATTTTGATATATATAGCTTGTTGGTTCTGACCAATAAATACCCTTTGACCAGATGCTAGAGTTTGTGCTTTCCTTCTTCGCTAGGTAGGCTACAGTAGTAAACTGTTACCTTCTACCTACACTAAGTCGCACTCTGAAACCTCTTCGCCTTTCACACCACAGCAACGGCTTTTTCAGGCAAGGTTGAACAAAGAAAGAGTTTGATCCGGCGATGTTGTTAACACCAAATAATTTACTACTTACACCAAACGATTTGCTACTAATACCCGACGAAATGGTAACCACGAAACGGTCAGCGATGAGCAAACAATCCCCATACAGTAGGAAGGCTGCTGTGTCGAAAGCTGGCAAGACTGTGCAAAAGAAGCAGCACGGCTCGAAATCAACGGCGAAATCTGTTCAAGCCAAGCAAATGTCACCGAAGAAGGAGAAGTTGATGGAAGCTAGGGCGCGTGCCAAGGCATGGGCTAAGAGAGAACTCGGCCAGAAGAAGAAGGCAGATGTCAGTATGCCCAACGCTCAAACAACTGCATCCGCAGTAGCAAGCGCAAAAGATGAAGGAGGCACAGACGATATGACAATGAAAGAGAGCGAGAGTGTCAACAAACAAATGATGAACGCTCTCGACGAAGTGGGTGATGACAATAATCAATTCATCTTGGAGGACATATCTGAAGATGTCTTCTTTGACGCGATGGACTTTCTTCCATCTACTCCTTTGGTAGAGGATGCATCATCTGATGAAGATGAAGATGAAAAGGAAACTCGTCGCTGCTCGCCTCTTCGGCACGGGCAATCTTGGATGGAGCCAATCGGTGCTCTGTATTCTGATGTCCTCGGGCTGGTCAAGCCAGATCCATGAGTGATCTTCTCTGTGGGCATGGATCAATCGTCATCGATTCTTCAGCATTAGATGTCTCAGTATGTTTATGTTGTTTCTTCATTATAATAAAGTTAGATCGTCTAAATAATATTCCTACAAACTTCAATTGAGTATCTAAGCTAGATTGCATTCATAGTCAAGTAGTGGCAAAGTCGAAGGATCTACTTGTACAGCATCGGCTAATTCAGAGCATGCCGTGTAGTCTGCAACCTTCTTGTAAATGGCTCCGCGTTAAAGGCATCATTACTTGGGTACCAAGTGAATATAGAAACTACAGCCCTGTCCTTTGAGATGAAGCGCCATAAGTGTTGGATATACACTTCGCGAGGTTGTGTTTTGGGAGCAACCACTGCAGTGCTGTTAAAATATTGAAAGAACGTAGCCTGTGAACCGTCAGGACTGAGAGAGCCCATCGTTGGACTGTCAGCGCCGAACCAGTCCAAAGGAGGAGCAGAGGCATTAAACCCTGCATGACGGCTGAAGCCACATCGATCTCCTTCAAAAAGGTACACATTGCTAGGGCTGATGCGGTTAGATGCTGGGCGAAATACGTAGGTGAGAAATACATCGAGATTGACAATGTCGAGATCCTCGAAGCTGTCGTTTTGTTCTCCGGTGATCACTTTTGGAACACGAAGAGTCATGATGATTGTTGTGGTATGTGTTAGTGCACATGGAACATCAAGAGCAAGAGAAGAAGTAGGAATTGAAGTGAGGAAGACGATTTACTTACTAATTGCATCAACTTCACCACAGGGTTGCCAGGTTCCATGGAGATTTCCAGGGGATACACCCTGAGCCAGAGATGACGACAGCATGGCGGTGTTATTTTGGACTTGAACATAGCTGAGACAAGCTATCACAAGAGCACTGAGGGCCACGCCAAAGGTCAAGAGGCCGGCACAGCCGAAGCCTGCTAGCTTGTAAACTTTCTGGCATCGTGAAGTGAGTAGTTAGATGCTAGCTATCGGATATCTTCTCATTTTGTTGGATCTCTTTGTTATGGGAGTCCTTGGAGACTGAACTATCTGAACAGTGAACCGATCGAGCGAGGGAGCGACCAAAAAATGTACTGGCAAGATAAGTAGATAGTAATTGAGTAATTATTGTTCAGTTCAAAAGAATGTTGAAGTACTGCAATATGCATAGGGAAAATCTGCACCACACTCTACTTATCCTACTTCTTATCTATTAATTTAAGCCTAACTTTCTTTGTAGAGAGAGAGAGCAGTGATAAACGTTCCCTCTCTCTCTCTCTATCAAAAATAGCTCTATAAGATCCCAAATCCCGACCACTATTTCCCCCCTCCACATATACATCAACCAAAAACTCCCCACCGCACCTATTTATTCCTTATTTCATCCAACTGTATTGATGAAATTTACTCCGCCTCGGGGAAAAGAATAGCCCTAATACTAGGCATAAGTTCCTCATAAACAAGTTCCAATCTGGAAGTCATGGTGTTATCAAGAACAATCTTTCCATTCAAGGCAGTCAACTTTACTCCCCCGTTGGAACTATCGGGCAAATCCTTTGCCCTATCCGCATTAACGGTAACCTTTGGTTGCAACTTGATCCCACTCTCCTTCTCCATAATGGTAACATACTCCTCAACAGCCTTGGGCAAAACTTTGGTAACAGTGGTAACATCCTCGGGACGGCAGAAAACAACCACCTCCATCTCCTCAATCTTGATCAGACCCTGCACAATCAACTTTTGAAGCAATGCGGGATAATTCTGTCCACTAACGACCATCTTACACTTGGACCCGGCCTCCTTCATCAATGATGTGAGGAGTTCATCACGGAGTTCCATTTTCTTTTGACGGCAGGCACCGATTTCGGCAGAGCGGGCAATACGCTCTTGGATCTCACGATCTTTCTCCTTCTTGGTGAATTCGTCTTGGACGTTAAGCTTGGCTTCGTGGACGAGGGTTTGTTTTTCGAGGTTGAAGTCGTGCTCGGTCTGTGTTGGTTTTTTGGAAGAGAAATAGGAAATTAGGAGGATGTTGTGTTAGGGATGGTTCATGTTCAAAATAAGAGTGTATAACAATGCGTCCAGAGTCAGAGGCACGCCGGTGGTCGGTGGGGTTAAAATAAAAAACAATGCGAATATATTTTTTGTATGACCGCCCAAGTAATTCCCCGCAGACTTAAATGATGCCATCCAACAGAGGCCACATCATCTGGAGAGAGATGTTATTCTTATTAGCTTATAATACCCTTACACAGCACTCAGTGATAACAACGGCCGCCCCCACAGCGGTTGTCATTTTGAACATAAGATATAATTTTTATTATCTAAGAAACAAACACACACACCTTCACACGAATTTCATTGGCCTTTTCATGAGCCTCTTGGAGGATGAAATTAACCATCTGTCTTATTTGATCCGTTGCCATGGTTGCGGGTTGTTGTTGGTTTGTTTTTCTAGTAGAGGTGTAGTTGTAGTGAGAGAGCGAGCGTAGTGGAGTTGTTTGTTTGCCATTTTCAACTTTCAACTTTCAACGGCTCTCGCTTCCTTTTTAGGGGTTCTCCCTTTTTGGATTTGGGGAAGGGACTTTCCCTTCCTCTGCCTTCCTTTTTACCTTCTTCTTCCAGTGTTTTTGTGTCAATACCTGAGCTGTGATTAAAGGGCCCTTTCTTTTGTGACAAATCCAAAATGTTTTCTCATTTTTTAGGACACATAACTCTTATCTCTATGTCTTGGTTATTTCTGGGTGTATCTAACAAAATAGGTACTTAGTAATAAATTGGGTATGACGCAAGACCTACAGATAAAGTACCTAGAGGTCATTTGATGTCCCCCTCCTCCTCCCGCAAAAATACAATCCCGGGTATGAACGATCAACATAACCTTACTCCTACCCCGAGCGGCCCTATTATGTCTCTGTGTGCAACGTAGTTGCTTTTCAACCTGCCGTGAATCAGATAGAATTACAGCTGCTAGCAGATAGTTGGAATCAATAGGCGGATCAAGAGTTCACTGCTTAAAGTGCAATACATTTCTTCTGTGAGAGCAGCTAGCAAGCTGAACGCAACTCCACCTATTCATAAGCACTCACATCTGCGTTTGCACAACTTTTATATCCATTCATTTACTTGCAAAATGAAATATAGATATAGTAGCGGTCGCACAACACTTTTACTATATGCGTGGGCACTCTATGCTGCATCGATAACAATAATGTCTCTCCCCTACTCTGCTGCTGCTGATGCTGCATCAGCCATAACTTTTCCAGCAGGCGATGAGGAGCAATCTCTTGTTCAAAATCTCCGACGGACACAAGAGGCTGCAGAGATGCCGCCACCNTGGGCACTCTATGCTGCATCGATAACAATAATGTCTCTCCCCTACTCTGCTGCTGCTGATGCTGCATCAGCCATAACTTTTGCAGCAGGCGATGAAGAGCAATCTCTTGTTCAAAATCTCCGACGGACACAAGAGGCTACAGAGATGCTGCCACCACCACCACTCAGCACAGAGGCACCCCAAGAGCAGTCTTCATGGCAACACGTCGAATACTCTCCAATATACAACACTCGTATGAAACCCTGTCCGGGCTACTCCTCCGAGGGACTCAAGGGATACACCACACTTGATGATCTACGACATGATTTACAGTTATACTTCTATGATATGAATGGGTACAATTATCATCGTACTGCAGCTGATATGATCACTGAACCGCCCACTGATCATCCTTCATCGTCACCAACACTATCCGAAAAGCCCACAGTTGTGAAATCGGATGTACCATCGTTATATCCAACACAGCAACCTGTATCAGCGGCACCGACGGAGTTTCCAACGTCGAGTGTGCGTTTACCGAAGGAACCGACGAAAAGTCCATCGCCAACTATGTTACCAAAATTTGCAGGGGCAGTTGTTGCTCCTACTGATGGAAGTGATGGAGTAGCTGATGGTGGATCTGGAGCATCTACATCATCTGGTGGCACTATTCTGGTAAATATTCCTGAGGGAGCGTTGGAGGGTAGCGATGGCACAGGTAGTACTGGCGATGGTAGTGGTAGTATGACATCAGAAGTTGTACTTATGGGGGGAGATGATGATCCGATGACCACTAATGTAACCGGGCCAACAGCATCACTTGCTCCAATTCCTATACCCAGTCTTCGTACTGGATCGCCATCCAAATCACCTACATTGAGCCCCATGGTTCCTGATGAGAATCAGATGTTGATTAATAATAGTGGTGCTAGGAAACGTATGAGGGGGTCTTCTACTGGTGGTGATGATACAAGGATAAGGAGGCGGTTGCAAGAGGAAGAGGAAGGATTGGTAGATGGTCGAGAAAGAAGGCAGTTACAAATGAATGGAACATCGACAACAGCCACTATCCCTGCGCAGGAATATGTTGAGGTGATGAATGTAAACGGAGAAGGCGAAGTTGATGAGATCGTTGCCGATAGTAATGGAGATCAGACATTGATTCCAGTGACTACACTACTACAACAACACCAAGAGCAACCAGCAAACGATGGAATTCATTTCCACATTTGTCCCGACACAACCTTCCGATTCAACAATCTATATGTGACTCAATTGAACTACCCTCCATTGGTCATTGAAAGTCCAGTCCGACAACATTTTTCTTTAGCCTGTCTTAAAGACAATCAGTGTACATTTGTTGATGGAGATTATCATATTGTTTTCAACAATAATGGACTTGAGGAAGATAATTTAGATCAAGGAAGTACCATCAATGATGATCGACATGGCACAATTACTGTATCAGGAATAAAGTTCCAAAAAGCAGAAGAGTCATCAATTGTTATGAATGATCCTCGGGGTATTACTGTTTTTGAGAAGTGTGTTTGGGAAAATAATGAAGGCGAGGCAATTGTTGTGGATGGGAAGTACTCAGGAAAGAATTTGGAGGTTGTATATTACGGACCTGATGGTTACATGTTGCCCGACGGGAAGGAGAATCCGCATGTATCACAAGTAGATCCAACTATTCCTGCTGAAACGACTGCCGTGAATATGGACTTTTTGTTTGGGGGGACGACAGAAGCAGTACTGACTACTGAATTCACGTTAATGGAAACAACCGTAGGAAGTGTACAAGCGACTGAAGATATGGGAATGGGTAGAGATTTGGAGGGTGTTGAATTTGATGAGAGATCATTGCAAGATGGACGGCCTAAGTCGTTGATTGTTATCAAAGACAGTACATTCACTGTAAGTTTTCTTTTTTCCTGTGTTTGTGATTGGTTATATTGTTTCTTTGTTATTTTTGTTCATCTAACGACATGACGCAATGATGTGTGTAATACAGGGGAATCAGGGGGAAGCAACAATTGCTGTTGATTCGTCCTTTGGCTCGTCTGTTCCTGGCTCGTCCTTTGACTCGTTTGCTGGCATCTGTCTTCAAATAGAGGACAGCACATTCACTGATGAAAAAGTCCAGACGTCGGTTATTGCGACCAGTGGCGCGAATGTTCATTCTACCGGGAATGTGTTTGAAAAGAATACTGCAAGCTCAATGTTCCAAACCGAACTTGGTGCTATTTCTATCACTGATACGCAATTCGCGGACAACATTGTTACAGGTGGAGGCGTTGTCCTAATTGATTCTGACTCTAAAGTTGGAGACAATAACTGTGTCGGAGAAGCAGTTTCTGCACAAGGTAAAGATGAAAATACAACTGTGTTACCTCTCGACTCACGCCAGGGAGGTCCTTGTAATGGAACGTTTGTTATGGGAGGTACGTGCCTGCCGTTTGGAGGAGTTTGTGATCCTGAAGCTGTGGCAGCAATGGAAGAACATATGGGCGGAAGTTATGAAGCGGAAGAAAGTGCAGGCAACGCAACAGGAAGTAGTGAAGCAGGAGGAGTAGGTAACGAGACAGAAAGTGACGGGGTCGTCGACAGCAACAATGCTTTGGAGACTAATGGAGCTGCGGAGACACCTGCATTTGTAGAAGATTGTCATGACGACTGGGCTAGTTTGAAAAATGCAGTTGAAAACAAGATAATTGATGGCGTCGCTGTGGTTAGTCAGATCGGCAGTCTCCACTTCAAGATATGTCCCGAATCAACACTTTATGTAAACAGTGGGCCGATAGTGCTCGGTTATGATGATGTTACAGTCCAATGCGGAGGTAGTGGGCTAAAGAGTGATAACTGTCAGGTTGTCGGTGGTTTCGTCCAATTTCACATCATTGGGTCTGCAAAGAACGTTAAATTGACAGGACTAAGGATGACATCATCAACCGGATCTTCCGTTGTTGCGGCAGGTGCAGCAGCGGCTACACTGCAAATAAGTGACTGCGAGTGGATGTCGAATACCGGCGCTAGCGCTGTACTTATTCGCCACAACGCAACTATCGATAATAGGACAGGAACCTTGGATATTATGTCAATGTTGGATTCCTCTGGACCTGCCATGACCGTCGGCATGTCGGATGTTGGCTTTATGCAAAATGTGCTCACCCATGGCACGGTTGTGAATGTTGGTGGATCACTCATGATTGACAAGGGTCGCTTTAACGGGAACGAAATCAAGCTTGGAGACGTCGTCGTTTCGAATAATGGTGCGCTAAGTATTTCCAACAGCTGCTTTGATAATTCGGCGAGCATGGCTCCTGGTACTATATTCATTGATGATACCTCTTTTCTAAAAGAAAATGGAAATAATTTTGGATGGGACAACACTGATGGAGGATTCGATGGTGGTGTAGCTTGCACGGATATATTCATCGAAGCTGCTGGGTCCGATTGTTCAACGGGGTCCAGTTGCAACGGTACATGTACTGCATTTACATCAAAAACATGCCCATTGGACGTCACTTCAGTTGCAAATAACACTTCTGAAGGAGCAGATGCGACAAAGAATGTTACGGCCCCATATGTCCGAAGTCCATCGGGATCAGATGCCACAAATCTTGTACCGATTGTCGTCGCAGTTGTAGTTGTGGCCTTTATTGTGTTCGGTCTTGCTTTCATCATCTTCACGCGCAGACGGAAGGCGCCTGCATCTGTAAAAAGATTTTCAGCTGGAGATGCTAACTATGAAGAAGTTGATGAGGAGTTCTAATGCAATATTTTGAGTCGTCTGTTATACATGTTTCATTGTATCCGTAAATATTTATATTATAGAGAAAAAGAATTAGATTTGTTGAACCACCCTTATATTGTTTCACCTCCTATTATCCTTTTACCAAAGTCTCAAGCTCCTGTGCTCGACCAAACCCCATAGACGCGACAGCTGTTATCTGATCGACAGATAGACGGCTTGAACTTCCCTTTTTATGAAATTCAACAATTTCTTTGTTCGTATTACAGACGACAGTAACCGAATTACCCGATGACACATCCTCTTCTAGATGGGTAGGGTCCACCAGGAGAATATTCTGTGAACTACCTTCCTTATTGGAAGGGAGGATTACAACAGTCAATGGAACCGGGAGTGGTCCCAACGTCAGCGATTGTCCCTTTCTCCTCTCAAACTTTGAATTGTTACTCGTTTTTGTATCCTCGCCACGACTGATGGTATCAACTGGATGATCATCGTTTGGCACAATCCGCACCCCACCACTGCGTCGATCGACCTCTACCATCGGTAATCGTAAGTCACCCAATGCCGCACAAGCACATAGTAACGCAGCATCCCACAAGTTGCCATCATGATTAATAATTTGGATAGAGATGCGGATTCTCCATGCAGACTTGCCCGGTTCAATCCCCAATTCGGNGCGTCGATCGACCTCTACCATCGGTAATCGTAAGTCACCCAATGCCGCACAAGCACATAGTAACGCAGCATCCCACAAGTTGCCATCATGATTAATAATTTGGATAGAGATGCGGATTCTCCATGCCGACTTGCCCGGTTCAATCCCCAATTCGGTAGGATCAATAAATCGCGAGGAGCGTATGGTACGTCGTATCCATGATTCTATCTCCTTGATATCCGTGGGTTGTAGTTGTGTATCACTACCGCTCGTTGCAGCATTTGTCAAGGGCACACTATCGTATATGCCACTACTATTACTGTTGTTCTTACCACTATTATCGTTGCTGCTGTTGTTGTTGTTTCCAGACTCATAATTGTAAAATGGACTAGATGTATCTACACTTTCTCTCCCCCCAATATCAAATCTTGGTCCACTAAGTGGACTTGCAGATACTGAAACGTCAATATCTCCATGGGTAGGCGTGGATGGACCGGGATGGCCCACTAATAATGTACAGGCAGCAATTACACGTGTGGAGGACGAGCCAGTAGTGCTGTTCTTGTTGTTGGTGGCTGCTGCTTCGTTACCCAAAGTTACCATTGCTGACCCGTATGCATTCCGTTTTAAGAAAGAGGTGAGAATAGTGATTGGTCTTGAAGTATGGAATGGTCGTCCATCTGGACGGACGTTGTTTGATGTGAACTCTGCCAGAAAATTCTATGATGGGAGGTGATATGTTGAGTAGTTGATGTAGGAAGCAAGCATATGCATGTTAAGTAAAGAGCTCTATCATATGATGTTCAGTGATGAAAACAAGAGTATGAAACGATGCTCATCAAAACTTACCCTTGGCTCAAGTGCACGATACGCATCAAGAATCCACTCTCTTCCATCACGGGCGCTTTGAACAGATGTCATGATGGTCGGAGTGATGTTCTTGTAGATGTATGTTGTGATATTATGTTGGAGATGAAATCAAGGGGTGACGATTTCCTTACATATAGCAGAAGATAAAAAGAATGTAGTAGCAGAAGATATATACATATATACTTGTGCGGTTGATGATTAAAACTCGTGATACTACGAAGGAGTGGTAGACATGAGACATGATCTTGGATCATGTGTCATGTGGTTGTGGTGGAATGAAGGGAAGGGGGAGGGGGGAATCTCGGGGGGAACTCGTTTGAAGGGGATAATCTTAAGGATATTACACCGCGCAAGTTTTTCAGACGCTGTCTTAATTTGTATGTGCTCATCTCCTTCTCCTTTTATTTAGTCGTAAATCATGTCTCATTAGATGAATCGATGGTCCATAGAATTAGCTTTAATCTTGTAAGGAGACAAGTTTCATGGTAGATATCTGTCATCAATAGCACTTACGTAAGTTACAATCATGCGCTCTATGCGTTGTTACATGATGTTGTGCAAAAATGACCATTGAAATATTAGGCCTAACTACCAAAGTCAAGTTGCTTCTATGTCTGACATAGCCATCGCATGCGAAAGCTTTCCCATATTATTTGCTTTTTGCACTCAGCTAGTAAAGCCATCCATTTTAAGGGGGGATGCGCCGCCAATTATGGGGTATTTCCCCCCATCATGGCCCTCCCCCAAATCCTTTTATTCAGTGGAGGCCTAACTATAAAGGTTTAGTTTGTGTGAGAGAGCCACCTGTATCCCGGGATCTTCCCCCCTGATCCCCCTAAACTGGAGCCTAGGTAGCTTTAGCATTGGAAGCGGATTGGCTGCCTTCTGCCTTCAGAAAGATCTTTCGGAGGTGACACTGACACGCCACACGCTGAACAAAAATCCAAAAACTTACCTAGCCAGCACTCCGAGGCTGCACCGACGACAACATTGTTCTTGTCAGAATTCATTTGGGAATACCGTAGGCTCTCTCCACTACCCAACGACTACTAGGCGGCAGCAACAGCAGCATATGTATCATGTCCGCCGTCTTATCAAATAATAATGACGGAAGAGTCATGGAGGAGTGGACAGCACTTGTCCATCGGGAGAGGCTGATGGCCTATCACATGTGGCCGATGAAGGCGAAGCGGGCGCTATCGTCTAGGACAGTCGCCGTGGACATGATGGAAGATGAGGACGACGCTTCGTATCTTCCCTGTCCTTCAGCGTGGCGTGAAAAAATTGTGGAGTGGTGCTTCCAAGTTATTGATCATTGGTAAGTCTTTTGTAGGCCTTATTTTTTGAGGCGAGGTTGCCTATGCAGAAAAGTCCCTTCGCCGTCATCTCTACGTTGTGGTCTAACATATATTTCTTTGTCTTCTACCCCGCCCGCCGTCTCTCCAGCGACATGGATAGAGACCTAGTATTCATCGCCATGTCATTCTTTGACCGATTTCTTTCCCGCTACCAGGTGGACGAGACGCTAACTCAACTTGTGGCAATGACCTGCCTCTACCTTGCCATCAAGCTCCACAGCGCCAAGAAAATATCCATTTCCAGCATCGTCTCTCTCAGCAGAGGCGTGTTCCGTCCCGATCAAGTTGTCAAGATGGAGCTGTGTGTGATGAAAAGTCTCAATTGGTACTTGAATCCTCCAACTCCATCAACATTTGTTGATGTCCTTTCCCCTATCATGGAGGAAATAACCAATGATGAAGACACCACGGCCGAAATCAAGGACAATGCCAAGTACCTGTTGGAACTTAGCGTTTGCGATGGCTACTTTGTCAGCAAACACCCTTCCCTCATTGGCCACGCTGCCATCATTGTTGCCATGAAAATTCTTGGCACACCCCGTAACATCCAAATACGGTTCCATCAGTCACTCCCAACTACTGCCTCCTCAACCTCCATTGAAGAGTGTGCTTCACGCTTACAACAGATCTACTCCGCATCAGCGACGGAACATGAGTTGCCGGAACATGAGTTGCGGAGCTCCCCCACTTCTGCCTTCGCAAATTTGTCTGACTAATTTGCAGTGAGAATATTGTACCTACCAAAAAATTGAAAAAACTGCTGAAGCAACCATTCAAGGTTGCAAGTTTTTGGCTAGCTAGCTAAAATATTTATGTGTGAGAAGAATCAAGATAAGGGGGCCAAAAAGAGAGTAAGAGGAAACGATTCCTTTACCTCTAGAGTTACGCTATATTTGGCACACCCATTGGACAGATATTTCTGGGACAAAAAGAAAGAGAACAGCATTTTGTACCCTTTGTGTAAAAAAATACTAAAAATGTAAAGACATAGTAACGTGAATACAAATCAAACATCAATAGAGACGTAGCATTTCTTTTATGAAGTACTTATATTATGACGTTATACTCAATGAATTGCGGATTTCAAGCAACATAGACAACAGGGTTTTGATCCCTTTCAAATAACCTTCATCTCCTCCTTGCTTGCGACAGACATGTGCAAAGTCTATCATCCTTACGGCTGGATATGTATTCGTAGCATTGGATGTGCTATCATCACCTTCGTAAACAATCAGAATGGAGCCACCATAAAATGCCCAAACGGAGTTGGAATTTTCGAACCAATCTTGGATATTTGTCAATTGCCTCAAGATGTTGTCTATAGTAGAGGTTACACATGTGTTTGAGGAAGAAAAGAACATTCCAAGTGCCCCCATAACTTCATCTTCTGTCATTAACCCAGTTCCAAAGCTCTTATCCTTACAAATGTATTCATCGGTTGCCGCATCATAGACTCTCATGCCAACTACACGGAACCCAAACTCAGCTTGCTGTGTATACTTCTGTATCTCACGTAACTGCTTCGCTTCTGGTGCAGATGGTTCATATGTTTGAGTGCCCATTTTTAGATCAATAATATTGGGATGTCGAAAGTTACCGGTGATATTCTCGAGTAATAGGTGAGGATGAGACAATGATGTTGCTGTCATAGGATGATGTAGGTGTTTGCATTCTTCCATTCTTTGCAAATCGACCACACCATAGTAACGAGAGGTAAAATCTGTCATCTTTCTAAGAGATTTCAATTCTTTGGAGAGAGTGATGCATGTACTGATGTAAGACTTGAATGATGAAGTAACAACTTGATCGCCGGCTTGATATCCTATCATCAATGCTAATTTTTTGTTCCAAGTATCTGCGCGGGTGCACAATTCTTTTACCCTTTTCAATATGGACCAACCATTTTCGCAGCTTGATCCGTCATCAGTATCGGAATCTGTTAGTTCCAATGGCATAAATAAAGCACTGTGACATGATAGTATGTATCTAATCGATGGCAAACTCAAGTTGGTTGTGGCGTTATCCTCCATGAGCTCCATACAAGACGTTATAAATTGTAATTGTCTCGAAGCAAATGCTAAAGTTTCATAGAATGCAATCTCTCGCACTCCTCGGTACACCTTTGTCTTATCCTTCATACCATCTTTAGCCACACTGTAACAGCCCAAATCACTTTCACATCGTTCCTTCTGAATATGTGTCAATCTTAATGGCTTCAAGATGTAGCAAGGTTCTAATGTTAATACTGGCTGTTTGTGCTGTGACACTCCTCCAACTTGCTGTATCATTTGTTGTGGTTTATGCAATGAATCTTGAGTGTGTCTATCAAAAGAAGAATTGTTGCTTTCAGATGAGTTCATACTCGAAGAGTAAGAGTGATAGTATGAAATATTATTGAGAGTGGAAAGCTCCGTGTCAGAAGAAATGTGGCTGCGTTGCAATGTGCTGTTCCCTCTTCGTAGGGCGGACTGAATTATATCTGCATGTAGTTGTTTATTGGTACAATCGAGCTGTATATCATGATGACAACATTGCGAGATAAAGATGATTAGAATGTAAAAGGTTTAGTAGAAGACAACATCAACTAGAGCACATCTTTTACGGATGTGATAATGTTGATATGAGGTTGACGCACCATTGGTCCGTCGTCATTAATTTGGAGAAGAGACAATGCTCCAGTTTCCAGCCAACGAGCATAAAATCGAGCCCTCCGTCGAATAAAACTCAACAATATGACTATAACGACTGCAAGAATTGCAATTGCAAACCTAACATTTCTGAAGACTGAAATTTCTGTTGACTGATGGATGGTCATAAGTTTTGATGACATGCTATGCGGAGCAGTGCATTGCTTCTTCCAATTCAAGGTAGAATTAGTAGCGCTGCATTACTCCCTATTATGCCGTCCCTGCTTGTGGTTGTACCAGGCCGGGTAGCAACAC
>JALLBI010000263.1:0-22497 GCA_036940125.1 Mediolabrus comicus
TGCTGTTTGCTTTTTGCTTTTTGCTGAGAGAGAAGGAGGAAAAGGAAGAGACAGTACTTCTGTCGCATCGTGTTACGAGGTCACCGAGGATCTTCTCTTTACCTTCGCTTCTGCAAGGAGCAAGGTGAGTGCTTTGACGTACGAGTTGGGTATGGCTATCTAATTTACAATGTTTAATACCAGTTATCTCTAATTACACGGTCGGATGTTGATCTAATCTGGCTCACTTCTCTAGGAATACCATGTGTACGCCAGAGAGTTTCTAGAACTTGATATCGCTCCTCGGAAAAGAACAATGGTCGACCACGTCGAAGACCGACGTCTTCTTCACCGTGTTCATCCACATACAAACTGGGAGAGTATGCAGATTTGTTATTGTGCATCAGAAGGACAGTGCATTTTTGGATAAGGAAGAATATTCCTACGCCAGAACATGTCTTTCTGGCGTGAATGGTGCACGCTCCTTCTTGACTACGGGATCCTTTTGAGAGTCTTCCGGATCGCATCACTGCACCGGTTAGAAGACAAACCGCCATTTCGCAGCCAATGTCATCGTCCCCATCATCAGAATATCTCTCACGTCCCTTCACCTTGTTAACCATGCTATATAATTCCACAAATGACTTTGGAAGTTTCACCAAACAACTCGATGGTACACCGGATTGGTGCACCATTCCCAAGTGACTCAAATCTTTCATCACGTGGCTTGCAATCTTGTATTCAAACTGCTCACCCCGCTGCCCCCTAGGTCCTGGCCCTATCTTGCATGTTCCTAATATACTTGGTTGGAAGGGAAGAATAGCAGCCCGAGAGACATGCGCAAACATTCCGTCATCGGATGTTGAAATTTTACTTCCATCCGGTTCAATCAAGGATGCATTGACATCAGAAGCATCATCATCCATGTCAAAATCTGGATCCACTGACATAAGGTACGAAGACAGAGTAGCAAAATCACGCCTATTTCCCCTAACAAGGCCGAGAATTTCCCCAGGTGCCGCAAAGGCATCGTCTACATCCATGTCGGCGTCCTCAGATTCATCATCAGATCCTATCAATTCGTCATCAATGACACCCATTTCTTCGTCTTCCTCCTCAACTTCATCGTCATCATCATCTGATGCATTGGATGAGACGTCGTCACTTCCCTCCACGTACAAATCATCGTCGTCATCATTCATCTCTTCACTTCGAGAAGATAGCTGTGCAACCTCTACAGCGGAATTAGATGGTTCAACTTGAATGTTCTGCAAAGACAATAACTTTGTTGGCTCCCTATCTGCCGATGCAACCCAGGTTTTCTTTCTATCGTCAAACACCAAGCCACGGCCTCTTGATCCATGATAAGCCTCAAAGCCTACAAGTGCAGTTAGCCATCTGGTAATCAAAGACGCCCATGATGAGCTTGACGAGCCTGACTTGAGTATTGAAGATGGAAGCGGTGCACTAATCACTTCCATGAGCTGGAACCCATCATCAATTTTCATTGTTTCACTACTTTCTAGCATTTTCGTCACCTCATTGAACGAGTCAAGTGGTCCTTCTGTGGATTCATCTTTGCCACGGCGCTGCCTTTGACGTAAAATGCTGATAGAAGCACGGAGAAGCAGTATCAGAGTACGACCAAACGGAAGAATTGCGTTGCCAACTTGTTTGAGAAGACTTTCATCGTCCATACTACTACAGTCGGGTTCAATTTTGCTTGGGAGGGAACCTCGGCAAAACGTGAGCAAATCTTTGATTGACGAGGATTCATTCTTTCTCTTCGCATCATCCCAAACCTGCTCGTCATCAAATTCATCGTAATCTTCTTCTGAAGTATTAGTACCCACTAAGAATCCACTTGGGGTAGAGAGTACCTGGGCTAATCTTCCAACATACAATATTCTTGCTGCCTGAAGCAGCTCTTTGGTGCCTGCGCTGGATGAAGCGGATAAAAGGGACGAAAATAGAGCCCCGGCATAAGTATTCAAATCCCATCCCATCAATGGAACGTATAAAAATGCACTTGCTACTGCTGGTCGAAATGGGACGGTACCTTCTCCTGATTCGACTTTGAACGGGTCTAGGGCACCCCAATCAGCTCCCAGTTCAACTCCCAAGTTTCTTTCCGCGCGGTGAAGTGACAGAGGCTTCGGTGGAAGCACAGGACGAGCCTGTGTAGATCGAGTCGTGTTTCGAGAAGAAATAGCTTCGGTTTCTTGACTTCCATCCCCATTATTACCATCACCATTAACCTCGACTTCTGGTGAGGGATCTACATCCATCGAAAAACTCGTGCCATCAGACATGGGAGGCTCAGAGCCAGTCACTGTCCACATTGCTGCCGCAACCGCTCTTGCCTCGCGGCTTGAAGCAATTGTGCCCTCTTTGGACACGTGACAAGGCATAGAGGAAATGATAGATGTCGCTGCACTCCATTCTTGGTCCGTCCTGGACGATTTTGTCATCCAATGGTCCCCTTCCAATATATCACCAATCAATGTCCCGATAACAGTTGCTGCTTCACCACGAGTCTTGCCTTCGGCGTTACCTAATTGATTTCCGATCTCAAATGAAACCACGCCGAAAAGACTGGCAGTTGCTACGAGGGTTCTCTTCAGCTCAAGCAGCATGGGATGAGAATCTCGCGACTTTAGGTCGTAACCAGACCAAGGGTCTGTATTGGCATACGTAACTTCTCCAAATACAACCTCACGGACACCCCTTGCAGCTGCTTCTGCTGAAGCTGCACTATGCCCTGTGGCAGCCCAGGACACTAGCAGCTGGCGCATAAGGCGCAGCACGCTACCAATTTGTGGCTTGCTTCCATCGTCTTCGAAGTCCCATCGTCTAAGTGCTGGGTGCCAATATTCCTTTTCACGTCTACGTTTGCTGGGTAGTTGCATTGCTTGTAGCAGGTTCGAACCAAACGAATCAGTAGCTTTATCCGATACGGATGTTTTATCAGGATATGAAACGGTCTTTTTCTGGAAAATATCCGCCCACGGTAATGTTGCATTTTCCGCAACATCATTTGCCTCTGTGTCGTCACTATGTTGTGTTGATGGAGACGATGGCAACGATGATGAGCCTACTTCAATGCAGCTGTCCTCTGGAATAACTATGTTCGAAAGCTGCTTGCACAAGGGACATAAAAACTCTCCATCTTCGATGTTTGCAGAAAATCTACCATCATATGGCTGATTTGCTGCTGCTCGCTGGTGCAGAGAAAGGCAATGAGAATCAACACATCTCAAATGGGCTGCATGCCCACACTGACGAATGATTGGGCGAGTTGGTCCCCACCGCGTGTTAGTGTAGCAGAGAGATTTCAAAGAGAGCAAAATTGTATAACCATGCCATGATTGTAAACTAGCCCATCCTTGGACAGCTTCGTCTCTGTTATTATTTTCCGTGACATGGCGAACAAAAACACGTCGTGAAAGTAAGCCAAGCTGAGGGTCTATCTTGGATTGCAATACTTCTACAATGCTGCCTAATGGCAAAAACGCTACTGGTGCAGAGTCCATCGACTCGGTAGATCGGAGCTGCAGAGAATGTGATGTCAAATATATCCGTTAATAATCCATCAAACAGAGATGGGATGAGAAAAAACATTGAAGAAATACCTTACCTGACAGCCTTTGTCGCCAACAACTCTGTAAAAGTTGTTGAGATCATCGCTACCCGATGCCCCAGTCTGACTAAGGATGGCCTTAGATGCTAGTTGCGCAACCCTTGACCTTTGAACATGCCCCAAATATCCCATCGGCCCATTATCTCCATCGGCATCGTCGCATTTACAGATGATGCACAAATTTTCCTCCTCGTCCACGAGCTTTTTCTCGGACTCATCGTTGAACTGAGAAGACATGCTTGCCGCAAATGAGCTTTGTAATTTCTTCATCCTCGCCAAGGCTCTAGCTTGAGCAGCCTTTTGGGCCTCCTTCATTTTCTCACTTGCTCCACTGGAACTCGCCGCATCAACTGATGACTCGTCCGTGCTTCCAGGCCACAAATCAGGTAAATTGGCAAGCATTCTTTGAATCTTGTTTCGAGTTTGAGGCTCGGAGCACAACTGAACCATGGGGGATGGTTCTATAGGAACGCCAGCTGTTGCAGCTTCACGTGCCTGTGCAATACTCTCTGCTCCTTCGACAAGTGCACTTAAGAACCGAAGCAGCCATTTCAAACCATCACTAGAAAGTGCACGTGCTCCTCCATGATCATCGTTACCCGACTTTTGACCTCCACTAGCGCTCTTCGCGTTGTCTCTGTGCTCATAAAGAGCAATCAGAAGACCAAGAACTGAACCTCTGTTTTCGCCGCTACCATCCGAAGGTAATGGCCCGTCTGGCGCGCATTGCAAGGCCCAAACATTGACTAAGGTTTTTGGCACATAGACAAGCTGCTTGAGATAAGAATCAATGTTGATGCCCGCAGACAGGCTCTTTTGCTCGTGATCTAAGAAAGGTAACTTCTCATGCAAGCCACTGCACTCTTCGAGCGTGTGAACCTGAAGTGTTAGAATATGCAGTACCTCGAGGAAAGATTTGGAGGACGACGCAACAGTCTCTGGTGAAAATTGATTAGCAACATTTGCCACTCCACTAACATTCGACATTGAAGATGCCGCTCTACTATGTGTCGCCCTATTCTTCGCGCCGCCAGGCCCAGCAGTACCCATTGCAGTATCACCAACCATCTCGATGTTGGCAATAACATCAGGCTCGGGTTTGGATGGAGGAAGCCAACTACCATTGAACAAGGAATACATAAGGTATCGTCGTACCGCAGCAAACATTGACGGGAGGTGAATCAACAATCGACAAGCCAAAAATCGAGGATGACCTTGAGGGGGGTCCGTTACAAGCGGTAGAACAACTGTCTTCGTGGAAGAGGTACCTGTTTTTTGCTTTCTTAAACGTGCAATATTATCCATAGCGTGCTGGTGTTCAGTTTTCCGGAGATGATAAAAGGAAGGATCATATTCATCACTCGCATCTGCTTTCAATTCATAGGTAGGCGGGCCGGAACGTGATCCTTGGTTCCTTTGCTGTCCAATGCTTTGCAAAACTTCCGCAAAGACAGTTCTCACTGAAGATGCCCCTCCGCTGGAGCCAATTTTGCCTTCAGTTTCATCGCGACGAGACACAGCAGCAGATGCCGCCTGCATTGCCTCACTGTGTGACCTTGGTTCTACTGCAAGAGAATGAAGAAGTTCTCGCCTCAAATTTCGCGTCAATGCAGTGTTATCATCCAATGATACAGGAGGTGGTGGTGGCAGGTCAGAAACCAAGACAGAGACAGTAGTGAAAAATGATTCCGCAAGGAGTTCAGGGTGCTCTGGTTCTTGCATTCTCGGTGGTTTCACCCATCCTACTCTGCCAAAACTATTCTTTCTATCAGGATCACAAAGGTAGCCATCCATTGAAAAGCGGTTTGTTAGTAAGGAGAATACTCTTCGTGCACCCAAACCAACATTGAAGCCACATGCTGACATCTGAACCATTGTCAAATCAAGATCTCTTAATGATCTGCATAATGGGATGCTTCCATAATTTAGAGCCATTCCAGCTGTCGAAGCTCCATTTTTGGCCCACATATGATGATCAATTTGTTGCGAAGCAGCAATGCAACGAAGGGGGTGGTCACACAAACTGTGCACAACTTTAGTTGATGCCAACAATGATGACATTAAACGAGAACGTGATTTGCGAAGCTGAGCCTCGGGAGTGGAACATTCGGGACCAGATGACCAAACTACCCGAAAGTTGGAAGATTTGTGAGTCGATCGAACAAGAGCACTCAGTGAGTCTTGTTTGAATACTATTCCATCTGTTGAGGTATCTGTAGAAGCAAAGTCGTCATCGTCGTCCAGGAGCGGAAGTCGCCACCAATTATTAGGATTTGTGCTGCGTTCTTCAGTGGGGACAATCGCTGAACAGAAGCAAAGGATACTCCTAGCCAATGCTCTGTGGAGCGGGAGATGAAAAGAAAAGCAATCCCCGGCAAGTGGAGAGTGGGGAACCTTCACCCAATCAGCCATCACTGGGCCATGACTGCAACTTCCATCAGAAAGTCTGCTCATTTTTGTTCTTTCATGGAGCAGTGCAGCTTCGAGCAGGGTCAATTTTGGTTCAGGAAGATTTCTAACACCTTTCTCACAGGCTATGTCACATGACTGTGAAACAATCGCACCAGTCGCTTCCACAATCCGTTCTATCGAAGATGCGTCAAGCTGTGAAGCTGACACGTGCAGTGTTGACCTCTGTAGCGCTTCTAGTCCAGTTGAATCTCTTGACCTTGAGCTGGTACATTCCAATATCCCCTCACGATACAGCCACATCTTAATTTCACGGAAAAATGCAGCAAAAAGACTGCTTGCCGCCTCTTTATTGGCAAGTCTGGTGCTGGATGTCAGGTAAGAAAGAGACTGATCTGGGGCATTGTAACTAGAACTCGAGAAAGGGCTCTCAGCAAGTGCATCTCCTGTTCCTGATAAGTTCAAACTAAGTCCGTAAGCGTGAAGCCATCGATCTTCTTCGTACTCAACATGGCCGCCACTAATTCTGCGTTTTTGTGAATCGATGCCCTGACCAAGTCTCAATAACCGGGCCCACGCAATTGGGAAGTCGATTGTGTTGGAGATGTGGTAGGTAGCCAAATTATTGGGCATTGAGCTCGGAGAAGTTGGAATATTAAATGATGGAATAGGAGTGATGGAATCGTTCATTGCGTCCGCCGCGCTCGCGTTTGCCTGTACATTATTAGTCGAAGCTCGCGAAGACTTTAGCAATTTAATAGCTGTGCCTGGTGTTTCAAATATATATTCCAAGTCACGAAGTAGGTGTGGAAGTCGTTTATGTTTCATACAGCGCGAATCAATGAACTTATCGTCGGGGGCAGCGGGGAGTCTTGTGTTCAACGGATGTTCTGAATTGAACTGATATACAAGCGAAGGCGTGTCATCTTTACCTTCGCCTCCATCGGAGTTTCTCGTCGCTCTGCCAACAACTGATGTGACATCTTTCGTGGCTCCAAGGATGTTGGTGTGAATACTTCGAACAACAGAGTGTCCAATGGGAATAGTTGATACACAAGTTTCCGTCACGTCTACTTTGTCTTCCCGACAAAGAAGTGTCTTGGTTGCATCAAAATTACCCAGTGCTTTGATCAAACTTCCAGTGGTAAACAACTGCACGGTGAAACCTAGCAAAGTATCTGCCTCTGTTCCAATACCCGCGCAAAAGAGAGTCGATGTTGGGCGGTATACCACCGATCCCAACGACGCTGCAAACCGAGATTTAAACCTAGAATCTGTTAGAAGACTCAGAAATAGTCGATGAAGACTACTACGAAGTTGTTTTGGTGAATATGGGTCGAGAAGGAGTATCAGTAATAATGGAGATGTCGGGGCGATGAAGGAGCTGCAAGACGCAACTTGCTGAGCATGTTCTTTGGTGGTTACACCAATCGATGAATTACCGTAGCGATGACCAAAACTCCCGTTTTCATCCACATGGCTAACGCCACTAACTAGATTCAACCCACCCATCTTGTGTGGAAAGAGTGTTGAGGTTAAACTCTCACTCTCCTGGTGCTTGCGAAGATCTGTATCGACAACAAACACTGGAGAACGTAAAACCACCGAAGTGTCAGCCTTGGCTTCGGCTTTGTTCCCCCCGAAAGCTTGTGAAAAGGACCATCCTGAACTAGGTTTCGAGTCATCCGCTAATTTTGTCAAGATTGGGTGCGTGAAACTACATTTGTCGCCATCTCCTTTCGAACTGACAAGATGAGACAATGGAAGAGTTCCCCAGAGTGCATGCGGTGACTTGCACAGACGTGGATCTGGGAGGCTGTATGGTACATGTGCATAAAAGTCAGGGTCAGCACCGGTGACACTAACAAATTGATCAGCTGCTTTTCCCATCAAACCCCGCAAAAAGAGTTCTCTTCCTTCTTGGCGAGTCAAGTAAGAGCTTTCCAAATGAGGAGGGAATGCATCTAATCGTTTCCTCCAAGCTGGGACCGATGTTCCATTGTTCCACCATTGTTCACTTGTTCCACTCCAGCATGGTAGCATTCGAGGATTAGACCACACTGCAACACCCCGGCTCGCTCCACTTTCTTCGTTATGAACTTGAGAACATAATACATCTTCACCATCAGTAACGTCTACTAATGCCTGTACAACTATCGCACGAACCACCGGATGATCAGACAACAATCCACTAAGCCATTCCAACAACACACTTGCGCGCTCTTCAGCCTCACATTGAGCAGTGGTAACAACCGAACAATGCAATCCAGGATCTCTAAGGCGAGAAAATCCTACACCTGCACCATTCAGAGTTTCATACTCGCGAACCAACACTTGGCCATCAGCATCGACACGTCGTGTATATTCCTGGGCGGTATTAAGACTTGCAACAAGAGGTGCATTTGGGGGATCAGAACAATCGACATCGGCAACAAATTGATGCGTATTATTCTGAAAGGAAGGCGAATTCTCTCCTCGGAAACGACGCTCCGGTGGTTGGGTTACGTCAGAATCATTACTCCTCAAGCGTCGAGAGCTCATGTTCGATGTCTCGTTAGATGACGGAGCAGACGTAGCTGACATTTTGCTATCGGGATCTACAGACGCTGCAGTTGAAAATGCAATGGAGAATATTTCCGATCCACTCATACCACGTCCACCAATCTGACCAATACTACCTACACCCCCAACAGGTACTTTGGGGTCAGCATTCAATGCCGAAGATGACGACATGGACGTTACAGGACTTTTCAACGCGCCAATAACTTCATCAAAGGTGTGCACATCATCATTGTGCAAACGTAAGAACAATTTGTAGCTTTTTGGTAATTTTCCAACATAATGCTCGTTATGAGCGTCAAGCACTTGTTGCGGTAGCGTCCACATTGGCACATTGGCACCACTACTGGCAGAATCAGCAGCTGCTGCTGCTGCTGCTGCAGCGGACGTCCGTTTTTCAAGTTGTGCCTTCAACACACTTGCCCTTCGATAATACTCCTCATCATCGCCAACACCATTCCAAAGATTACAAATTTCATCTGCCCACCTCAACCTCCATTGGCTAACATCAGAACCCACAGCACTGCCCTCGGCGGCAGTAAATACTGATTGAATTATTGAACCAATAATAACACCCAATGCCGCAGCCAAGCGTGGTGGGAAGGGCTGTGGTTCCAACGTTGCATTAGGAAGAGGTGACGGAGTACCAGTTGCATGACGGTTATGTTCCATACGCGACTTCTTGGCAACACGAACGGCCTCAAAATCATCATCAATCGCTTCGTTATTGTCATCATCTCCAATACTATTAAATGAAGTATCATGCTCCGAACCCATCCCTCCCTCCTCCTCCTCTTCAATTGGACGATGTGCAGGACACATCCCCTCCACCGCCCATGCCTCTACATCACCACAATCACAACATCCACCAGGAGTTGTCCTGTGGAAGAAGACTTCATGTCCCTCATGGTCAGATTCACGGAAGCATGATTCACACAACACACATGTGGCATCGGTTTGACATGTGCGACAATTCCAAGCGATATCACCACGACGGAAAACATATCCACATCGTTCTCCCGTCCCTCCATGATGATGATGATGATGATGATGCTGTTTGTTAGCATTAGGATCATGTCCCCGTTGCAATTGATACAATGATTTCAAAAGTGAAGAAAGAGAAGGAGGTTTGGCATACTCATCCTCAAATTCATTAGGCCTTGGACCTTTGCTTTTGAAATCATCCGAAGTCATGATAACAACTGGTGTAGGCTTTTTCCGTCCAGTAGTAATCTCTTCTTGTGTCCACGCAGCAGAAATAGCATCTTCCAACAATTTAGACGCCTTTGGATCATGTGTCGAAATGGATGATAAATCTTCATCATCTAAGTCAAACTTCTGTTTCTTCTTCTCTTCGGGCAATGGACCATACTTATTCTCAAGATCTATAAATCGCTTCTCATATCGTCCATCCATATATTCTAGAATCATCTGTTCTGCCCATTCCGCGGCCGAGGAGGGTGGGACAGAGGTTAATGGATTGACTAATGCTGCGTTGGCAAGATGAGAGAGTGAAGGAAGACGATGACCCGGTGGCATTGCTGCTGCTGCTGCTGATGCTGTGTTGTTGGAATATTTGAGTGCATACTGACGAAGTGCCACATCGGCCTCTAACGCCCTTCGTATGATAGGACTCTTCTTAATAGCCGTCCATCTATTTAAATGTGCCATCGTACATGTAGAAAGGCAGTCACCTCCGGCACCCACTCCCATACTTTCATCATCTACCACCTTGGAATTACTATATATTATCCCCCCAGGNGCCTCTAACGCCCTTCGTATGATAGGACTCTTCTTAATAGCCGTCCATCTATTTAAATGTGCCATCGTACATGTAGAAAGGCAGTCACCTCCGGCACCCACTCCCATACTTTCATCATCTACCACCTTGGAATTACTATATATTATCCCCCCAGGTACGAAGTTAACATTGGCAGGGAGGGGATATGTCCCACTCTTGGTGGTAATTTCCATTGTTGTTTGTGGTCTGGGTGTTTTGGGCTCCGTTTTTGATCTTGATGCAATAATCATGGAATCGGTTTGGCCGACGGTGTCATCATGATTGTCACCGTCGCCACCGTCGCCACCGCCACCAACGGAGGACATTATTCTTTCTTTTGTTATGTGCGGTTACGTGTGTTTAGGAGTGCATAGGAACCCAATTAGTGTACTCAACGCCTGCAGGATCTTGTTGGAAAATGCAATGACACGAGAGAGGAAGGGAGGGAGAGGAGGGAAATCGAAAATAGACGCGCAAAAGTGTGAGTATTATGTACCATAAAATGGTTTCTCTTAAAAATGAAATGTGTCGAGAGGTTATCCCTCAAGGACATTAATAAGATGACCTCGATGACATCATTTGTATGACGCATCACTTAGGAACTTTGGAGAAAGGACAATCTCTCTACCACTCGTGATGGAATCCTATATGGTACCTAACACAACAGTAAAACGCACATAACAAGAACAAGCAAAGCCGAGCAAGATGGACGAGGATGACGAACAGCACTTTCCTTCAATAACTTCCAGTTGAACAATGGCACTACCTTGACAAGCATTCTCAGACCGCCAAGTATTATTGCAATGGCACCCGCTGCTGATGATAAGGAAACTAAACCAATCATCGCTCCGCCTCCTTTTGCAAATAACTACTACGGAAACCAACAAAAAGAAGAGACCAGTAGTAGTCGCCATCATCGGCAAGATATAACAGAAGAAGATCAACAGGGGCCACCGCCGAGCATAGATATCTTCCGCAATCCTCTGCTGGCCGATTATATAATAAGTGACTCCTCTATGCATTCCGACGACGGGTATGAAGAATCTGAGATGATACGCGGAACACGCATACACAATTGCATGCCAAAAGACATGAAGAAGGATGAAGACCGCCTTGATGCATCTATTAACTCCGAAGAGGAGTGGGCAGCCAAGACACTTGGCAGTCGTAGTAAAATGAAGCCACAACGTCGACGGTCATCGAACTCGGATCATCCGTCAAAGAGTGACGCGGGAAATCCATTCGCCTATCCAACACCCGCCTTTGCTGTTGCATCCAAGAATCTACGTAATAGCACCAACAGTGATGATGGAAGCTGTAGTGTCGGCGGTGCAAGCATCAGTAGTGGTAATAATGGCAGCCCATCCAAGAAAATGACCAAACGATACTCTATCCGAGATAGACAAGAACTAGAGATGGAATCGATCCTTCAAACATTAGAAGATTTGCAACACAACTTTGTAGAAAATGATAATAGTGATGAAAGGTGTATACAAACTACTAATTCGGAAGCGGCCAAGAAGGAATTTACAATACGACAATTTCCGAATGGGGATCTATTCTCGGGGAATGTGAATGTGGAGAATGGTGATTTGGTATATGGTAGGATGACGTATGCATTGGATATGGAGGTGTATGAGGGACCATTTTGGAAGGGGAAGCGACATGGTGAGGGTGCAGTTTGTATGAAGATGGATGGGGCTGCTAAGTTCTTGGGGCGGTGAGTTCTTTTGTTTTCTTTTTGTTTTCTTCTTTACTTCTTGAATGCATTTATTAATAATATGTCTCGTGCGGTCTTCGTTCTTTCTTCTGTTCTATCCGCTGCTGTTTTGCAGATATCACGAGGGTGACATGCACAGTGGTACTCTCATTGTAGCAAGAAATCAACCGAGTGATTTTACATATACGGGAACATTCCTTAACAATGATTTTCATGGAATTGGATCAATAATAACACAAAGTGGAAGCATCTATCAAGGGCAATTTGAGCACGGGCAATTCCATGGATTGGGGAAGTTGCGAACTATGCATGATGACGATGATGACATAGGTGTGGATGGGAAGAAGGGTGAAAGTGTTTACACTGGTGATTTTCTAGATGGGTAAGTTGTTGGTTGTTATGTTTCAGTGAGAGGTTTATCAGCAGCGCCGATCTATGTGCCGATGACTAAACTCCATCTTATTTCATGATTCCATACTTAGATTGTTCCACGGAGATGGTTCTATGATATATTCTGATGGATGCACCTACGTGGGAAGGTGGCGAGAAGGGAAACGCGTTGAAGGGATAGAGACCTTACCAAATGGAGATGTTTACGAAGGCAGGTTCATCGACGACTGTCGACAAGGAAGAGGTACGCTCAAGACGAAAGATGGTTTGGTTACCAAACATGGATTGTGGGAGGGAAATGTTTTGAAGGAGGGAGGAGAATTGAGCATGACATACTGCGATGGTCATGTTTACACTGGAGATCATATTGATGAAAGACCCCATGGTTTTGGTAAGATGGATTACATCGACTTCGGACCTGGGGCATTATCATATACGGGAGAGTTCATAAACGGCTTTCGTCACGGGGAAGGACGATGCTTCTTTCACAAAACTGGAGAAGAGTACGAAGGAGAGTTTGTATGCGACGAACCCGTCGATTTGAAGTTGTTCCAACATGATGGGCCACTCTTAGAAGAGTCAACCCCTCTTGTGGATCAAATTAATTATCCTACCGCACCTAAGTCAGATGAAACCAGCCAGCGACTGCGGCACTCCACTGGCAGTGATAATTTGAACTCTTCTCAAATCTCACTCTTGTCAGTAGAAACAGAGGACTCGACGACTCAGTCAGGTCATGATAAAAGTCAGGGCGGCTCAAGGAGGGGGTCTCTGAATTCGAATGGGCAACCACGGAGTCCGAATGAGTTAAAAATTTCCATCAAATCACTCTCACTTGCTGATATGTCTTCGGATGTTCCCAGGCTGTATCGCTATCAAAATGGCGACACTTTCAAGGGTCGGTTAGATAATAACAAGAAGCGGCAAGGCCCGGGGGTATACACTGAGAGTAAATCAGGATCTGTTTATGATGGTGACTGGAAGGACAATATGAGACATGGAGTCGGTGTTCTAACTTTTGCCTCGGGACTGGAGTATTCTGGCGAGTTTTTCAAGGACTCCATTCATGGTCAAGGGACCATTCAACTAATTGATGCATCCGTTTACACAGGAAGCTTTTTCAATGGCTTATTTCACGGCAATGGAACTTTAGAAGATAATGCAAAGAAAGTAGTCTACTCTGGCGAATTTTCCAACGGAGTAAGAGATGGGGAGGGTGAAGAAAGCTACCCCAACGGCACCCGTTACAAGGGAGAGTACAGAAATGGCAAGAGACAGGGATTTGGCACTTTGTATGACTCAGAAGGGAATGCATTATATCAAGGAAACTGGTACGAAGATGCATGGCATGGCAATGGGACACTGTTTCATCACAAACAAGCTGGATCTTCGTGGGAAGGTAAATATGAAGGAGATTTTGCCAAGGGTAAGTTCTGTGGCAACGGAATCTACACATACACGGATGAGACTATAATAGAAGGACAGTGGCTAGATGATATCCCCCGTGATGGAGACTGGACAATCAACTACCCTGACGGTTCGAAGTTTTATGGATTTGCAACATTCCGACATCCAGAAGATTCGTTACATGATGATACAGCTTCTGGAGTGTCGGAGTCTTCAAGAGGATCTACACGGAAGACCAGTGAAGTGTTGAGAGTACCTTTGCCTCATGGTTTTGGAACTTTGACATATCAGAGTGGACAGAGGTATGTTGGCTCATTTGTTTACGGTGATTTTCAAGACACATAATGATGATAATGAACATACTTAATGTGTTTACTTTAATTTTTGAGGTGTCGCTTATCACAATACCTATCATCTCTAGTCTAGCTGCCAACACTTCACCGTGTGATCTACACCACCCGATATCATAATCGGTAAAGTGGGATGCATAGACAGCGAGGTAACAAAGTGTGGATGAGCATCCTCAATTGTTCTCATACATCGATTGGACTTGATATCATAAACACGAATACTACGATCATCACCGCAACTCATAATGTGATTCCCAGAGGGGTGGACAAGTACTCCTCGTACCCAATTCTCATGGGCACGGAATGTCATTAGACATGATCCACCATTGGCAACTGTCCATAGGCGGACGGTTCTATCTCTTGATCCGCTAGCTAGGTAGTCCCATGTCGAATTGGATGAAGATGACGACGCTTTTGATGATGGTGCTGATGATCCCTTTTGGGGTAGTAGTGATGAACAGAGGAATGACAATGCCTCAACAACATGATCATGACCTCGAAGTTCACAAACTTTTGTTCGTTTGTCATTGGCATCATAGACATAAATTGTTCGATCATTTCCTGATGTAGCCACCAAGGCGAGTGATGCAGAAGATGCTTGTGCTTGTTCATCACCACCACTTTGCTCCTCCCCCTTGGTATTGCTACCGGTTGTTGATAGACTCTTTGCTCCTCTAACAGCAATACAACGGACCCAATCGGAATGATCCGAAATTGTATGATCACAAAACCCAGTTTCCAAATCCCAAAATTTCACTGTGGCATCACGACTTGCCGTAACTATAAATTTCGATCCGGCCTCGGATGGGTCAATCCCTCCACTACTAATCTCATTCACCTGCTGCTGTTGCTGCAGATTGTTATTATTTTGAGTATTCTTTTCCAAAAACAATGCCCCAATAGGAGGAGGGACAAATCTAACACATGAAATAGTATGATCATGTCCACGTAATGTCCGAACGCAGGTAAACTCCTTCACATCCCATATTTTAATACTTAAATCGGTCGATGTTGATGCCAGGAATTTGCCCTGACCTGGACTAAAGTCTACGGAGGTAACCACGTTGGTATGTCCACGTAACGTTCGGAGATATTCTCCACTTTCGTGATCCCATAATTTGATTGTACCGTCCTCGGAGGCCGAGGCTGCCATCGTGTATACTGGATGGAGTGATACAGATGTTACCACGGCAGAGTGCGATTGTAGTGTGTGCACGGCTGGTGGACGGGGAAGCATACGTCGATCTCTCCCTGGCATCATACTATTATTACTTCCGTCGCCACTACTATCACCACCGGTGCGATGGGCATGAAGTCTCGCATTGGTAGCAACCTGACGTTCCAATTCTAGGACACGACGTTGTAATCTTGGTACGGCGGTCCATTTCTTTTCTAATATTGGTCCTCCTACTCCACTTCCAGATGATCTACTACTACGTGACTTTTTCTTATTACTACCATCGTCGTTGTTATTATTGTCAGCGTCGCCATTATAATTATTATCTTCTTCTGATGCAACGCCTGATGCAGCGGCAAATGCCTCAGCTGCCACGGCGTAGTCTGGACCGCGAGAGAGGAGGTATTCGTATATGCCGGCGTGGAGATCAGATCGTTGTCGTTCTGTTAGCACCATTGTTTATTGTTTAATTGGTTGGGGAGGTAGTGTAGTAGGCGGCGGACAACATCGTGCCAAGTTTTCAACGCTAACGCTAACGGCGGCGGGTTTCTTCGGGTTTCCAGTGGCCCTTTAACAGGCCCCTGTGACCCTCAGTCCTTCTTATTCACTTCACTTGTCTTACTTATGTCTTTGGTCCGTCAACTCAAACAAATGTGGTGGAGACATTCTTAAGCTTGTAAGCTTGTACCTATCTACTTAATCTACAACATCGTCATCATCTACGTTGCATCGTTGTGCTTAGAAAGTGATTGCCTTCCACTACAGTTAAACGTTTCTTCTTCTTTTCTTGTGATGGAATCAAGGTATTCATCTTACCATTGATAACTAACAATGGATTCCTCTCTTTCATTACATCATCATTCACTGTCACTCCATTGCGACAAATGGTAAGTTTATCCTGTAAGTCTTGTTCTTTCTGCTTCAGCTCCACGATACGTTTCTGTAGTCTCAGGACGTCAACCTGGGCCAAGTTATACTTATCCCAGAATCGTGCAGTGGTGTCCCAGAGCAGTGTTCGTTCCTGCGTGGTCGTGGTAGTAGAATCGCCAAACGATGTTAATGCTATGGACTTGGATGCTGCCTGTTTTTGTTCTGCAACCAACTTGGATGCCTCATTTCGTACATCATTACTATCATCTTGCTGCTCGTCGTGTTCGTCATCATCATCATGAGGCTCCTCCTGCTGCTGCGGCTGCGGTGATAATGATGATAGCTCTCGGAGCATTGATGCGAACTGCTCCCTTGATGTTTCTAGCTGCCGACAACGATCTGCAATTTTCTTGACACGTTCTGCAACCTCACATTGCTTTTGTAAGGACTCCTTCCTTTCATTGGCTCGTAGGCTCAAGGCAACAAGCTTCTCTTGTTCATTCTTTCGGAATTTGGTCATATCATCCTTGATGAGTTGAAAGGTTTCAAGAGCACGAGTCTTGCGTTCCAGTAGTATCTGATGTTGCTCTTGTCTTTGGTGTTTCTCCTTTTGGGCAAGTAGTTGGATTCGTTGGACCTTGCTACGAATATGATCAGCTCTACGGGTAGTTTCACTAATCTTCTGTTTCACTTCGTCATCCTTCAGCTTTAGTTCTTCATAGATCTTCCTAGTAACATGATTCCTCCGTGAATACTCCTCATGTGTTTGTTCGAATTGCTCTTGAAATTTTTTCACTGCCAAGTCAAGATTGTGTTTGTTTCTTACATCGTTGTCCTTATGCCGAGCCTTAATTTCATCAAGTTCACGATCCTGCTCCATCTGGAGCATCGACTTACGTCTTTGCTCCTTCTCGTCGTGTTTGTCTATACATTGTTGTACAATTTCCTTTTCATGTTCATATTGCTTAGTAATCAACTCTACATCCTGTTCAAATTCACTTTGCATCGACGCAAGGCGTTGTCGAAAGCTCTTCTCAAGGAGAATGACCTGTTCATCATGTATAGCAATCATATTTTCCATATGATTGATATTTGCCACCATGGCTCCATGATAAAGTTTCTGCAAGTTGGCAGTTTCATCTTGTATACATTTTATGATATCCTTCTTTCGCTGTACATAGTGTGTGTGATACTGTTGAAGAGACCCAACATCATTGCGAAGCTCCTGAAATTTCTCCTTGCGCAGAACTTGTCTCCAATGACTCTCAACATGCTTTCGATGAATCGCAGAAAGTGCAAGTTCTTCCTTTATTCGTTGATTCATGCCATTTTCTTCTTTATTATTGTTATTATTTGTTTCGGAGGATGATTTGTCCTCCTCCGAAGATTCGCCACCAGGGGAGGAGTCGTCCTCGACTCTGTCGTCGTCATTCATTAGTACTTGACACAAAGAGATCTCCTTTTAGTTGACACTTCTTGACAGCTCGAAGTCTGATAACCCGTGACCTCAACATATTCCGCGTCAGAATTTGTAGGAATTCTTACAAAATAGTGCGCTGTACTGTAGAACGTATTTGTATTTGAGAAAAGGTCACGGGTTTTGCCACCAACTACTCCATACTATCCCATGCTTACAACAATCGCATGCAACATGTCAAAAGATATGAGCATATCTGTCTACTGCCGCTAGTGGCAGTTGCTCTCAATGATCAAGCAGCTCTTTTACATACTTTGAATGTGCACAATTATAGAACATTTAATTATATTATTACTTACATATCATACGGCCAAACATTATCGTCAGCTTCTTCTTGAGGGATTTGTGACAATGCTTGTCCAAGAGATAATCCTAGCACATCATTCATAGTTCTTCCGTTAACAATGTATTGTTGAATATTCTTTGGGTCGGCTGACCATCTAGCCGAGTCTCTTGCAAACGTAGGAGCTGTACTCTCATAAACATTTACAAAGTGTCCAATAAAACGAATGTAGTAATCGGTGAATGAAGGACTTTTATCACCAACCACTTCCCTCATAGCCCAAAAGTGTAGACGCATCCAGACTCTGCATTCGTCAAGCTTGAAATGCCTTCCAACTTCTTCACCGGGACGCTTGGGTGAATGCCACGCAGCAACATGGGCCGAAGAACGGTCATGAACAACAATATTATGACCATTGGCAACTGTAATGGGACGTGACGATCTAGACGCACGTTCCTCATCCCATTCTGAACTTCCGGTCAACTTTTGATGAATCCATTTTGCAAATCTTTCTGCATGAGGATCTCCATGAGAGCGGATGAAGTTGTCGAGGGTGGTGTCAAGAAATGCATTGCTGTAGAAATGATTCGTCATCTTTACCAACGTAGGCAAGCCACCGATCTCTTGGATGAGAGCTGTGGAAGCTGCAGTATTCTTGTGTGTGCGACCATTGCCGCCCATTTTCAACGGTACGTGGTTATAAGGAGCTACATCATTTATAGCAGCGTTATCTGCCAATAGGGTGGGTTCTTCCTTGGAGATATTTTTGCTGTTCTCCTCGAGCGCATCGTCATCCGATGCACGAAATTGTTTTTCTTGATCAAGGAGAGATGGAGCTGCTGTTGACTTTGCCATTGTTGTTGGTAGGTCGTGGTGCCATTCATCAATATTATGAGCGCAAACGTATCAGTTATCAATCGTGCACTTACAATACACCTTTCTTGCAAGTTGAACAAGGCGGCTCATGGTCAATACCATGCAAGGATATCCCAACCATTTTTTACCGGCATTTGGTTGCCGGTAATTTCTCTTCTCCCCGGTTCTCTTCGCCTTAACGGCATTTTGGTGCCGGTAACTGCACCGTAGAAAAAGCTAGTGCAGCTCCTTTCATGTTTTTATCCAAAAAAACCTTAGCCCTTCTACGCAACAAAGTAACCTATAGGTCACAAAATGCCTTTCACTTCATCTAACAAATATATTATTTTTACACGAGGCCAACGTACCGGCACCAAAATGCCGGTAACGCCCCTACGTAGAAACATACTGAGTTCTACGGCTTACCGGCACAAAAGTGCCGGCAAAAAAAAATGGTTGGGATAGGGATTTTGGCCAGCGCAAGGCAAGGTTAACCATTGGTTAGGTTAACCCTTTGTGTTACATACTACCTAATCTTGGGGCAGGTTGCCAGAGGCACAAAACTTCAAGTTACTATGGTACCATAAGTTTGAACAAGCCGCCCCCCGCCCCTTTCATCTCAAAAACTTACACATCATGTCGGCTTTGCAACAGCATTAGTACAGCGTGAGCAGAACTTGCGGCGAGAGGAGGACGTTGACTTGTAAGAGGTTCATAAATCAAAAAGCAGCATCATGAATCCCATCCACAACAATCCAGATGGTGTTGAGACCGTTCCGCTACGAGCATGGTTGGAAGAAGGAATAAAGAAGGAACAACCAACAGCGCAAAATAATAATGACATTGAATCATTATCGTCGTCGCAATTATTCATCTTAAGAAAGACGACAGTTGCCTATGCAGTGGCAGAGCTGTTGCGACGAGCCATTACAGCTGCTCCATTGTCTGCAGACAAAATTTGTTTAGATAATTTTGCAGTAAGAACAAAGAAGAAAGATGAGGAGTTTGCTTCGTTCTCAACATCGCCATCAACGGCAGATATTTTAGGAGTTGATATGATATCAGAGATGTTATCGCTTACTATAATTGAGCCGTCGTATATGAATCATCTTTTTGATGAAGGGGGAGAAGAAGTTGGACCTGGAAGATACTTGGAGGTCTGCATCTCGCCCTCTAAACCATCTCAAACAAATAATGCATCAGCGGTTGAACCAAGCCATGAAAGGACTGTTTGTCACTTATTTGGAATTTTGTTGTATCAGCTGTACTCCAATTTGGATCCCTTTCCCATGACAAACCTGCTCGGAGTGCAGCCGATGCAACAGGACATCACTAGTTTGTTCGGTGACGACGACAACGGCGATACTAGGGAGCCAGTCCACAAGAAGGCTGCAACGAGTGATGCACCCTTTAGTTCATCTTCTACTTCATCAACATGCAAAAAATTGACGTACTCAGCTCTTCATGACTTGGGATCTCCACCAAGCATTATCCGATTAGTGCAAAACTTGGTGGAGAGCAAATCTGATCACCCGATGAATCCACAAAATATTTGTTCATCTATGAGAGATGCATGTAATGATTTGCATCTATTGCTACACGAACCTGACAGGTTCCTGTTCACTCGTAATCAATTCGAGGGTGGTAATGCTCAGCTTCAACTCCGAAAGAACAAATTATACGGGCGAGAGAAGGAAGTCTCTGCAATATCTGAGTCTTTTAATCGTGTATGCACCGGTAATAGCGAGGCATTTTTCATTGGGGGTTTCTCAGGATCTGGCAAAACTCGGCTTGTGGAGAGTGTGATCCAACTTGTAGAAATAGTGGGAGGATATGTTCTCATACACAAATTTGATCAAATGTCTGCGGGGAGGCCTTTGCTTGAACTGATCTCTGCGTTTGACAATTTATGTTTGTTGGTTCAAAGAAAGAATTCCCCCCAGGAGCTGGAAGTAATTGTCAACAAACTTACCGAATCCTTTGGTTCAGATTTGTCTTTGCTTGGTAGGTTGCTCCCAAATGTGTACAGCCTTCTACCACATCTGGAGCAGTCTAAGCAGGTGCGGCGGGGTGACAATCAAATGAACTTTCAAAGCGTTTGTTTTATCCTTCGCCAGTTTATCAAAATTGTGTCAAGCAAATCACATCCAGTCATGTTATTTCTAGATGACCTACAGGTGAGTTCTCGTTTTGTATACTGAATGTGAAATTTTATAAGTGGTAACTTTTCCTCATTACTAGTATGTACCATGCTTGCACACTCTGCAGTGGTCTGACAGCACAGCTCTGGGTGTAATTCACCATATACTTTCTGATAAAGGGTCCGATATAAGTTGCTTTTTTGTTGGGAGCTACAGGAGCAATGAGGTATCATCTGATCATATATTTGGTCTAATGCACGATCTTGAAGCGAGCAAAGTGTCGACACAGAAATTGATGTTGGAAGGAGTGAAATATGAAGATATGAATACACTCATATCTGACGCACTGTGTACATTTCCTCGAACTACATGGCGTCTCACCAATATAATATACGAAAAGACTCAAGGCAGTAAGTCAAAATCATGCGATTAAGATTGAACGACGTCACCATCCCTCACCACTCACGACTCACCTTTTACTATTATCATTCCTTCTCCTTTTAGATCCTTTCTTTTTTCTCGAATTTCTCCAGTCTCTAGTCGATCGCGGTCTGCTTCGTTATAGTTTACGCCTAGGGATATGGCAGTGGGATGAAGGAAAAATTGGATTGGAGAATATCACTGACAACGTTCTCTACCTTCTTTCAAGCAAGATGAATGTGCTGAGTACTGAAGTCCAGATGGCTCTGAAAGTTATCTCCTCCTTTGGTATAAAAGTCGATGAAAAAATCGTGCATTACTTAAGCCGTACTGACGAGTATTCCAACATTATGACTGGAATCGAAGAAGCAAAATTGAGTGGGTTCATAACAAAGGCTGGAGAGCCTTCCTGTTACTCATTTTCGCATGACAAAGTTAGAGAAGCAGCATACGGCCTGATTTCTGATGACGAAAAACACAAGTGAGTTCTTTGTTTTGTACTGTGTTGCGCTCCGTTCGATGGGCATGGGGCTAACCTTCATCTTTTTCAAACGAAATTGCTCTTAGGTTCCACAGCAAGCTGGGTATGGCACTAATTCATGCGGCCAAGGGGGAAGAGCTAGATGATAATACAGTTTTCACTATTGTCTGTCAGATTAATCGTAACCTTTCATCATTGAAGCAAAGTAGCAGTTCAATGCGTGTTGAAGTATCTTCATTGAACTACAAGGCAGGCATCGCTGCAATGAAACGGTCTGACTATGTCACAGCGTCCTACTACTTGAGTCTATCAACGCAACTCCTCCCAGACAACCATTGGCTAAGCAACTACAGTCTTAGCCTTCAAGCCTACATGGCTACAGCAAAGGCATCTTATTCAACAGGTGACACTGACAAATCACAAGCAGCTCTGAATGTTATTCTGAAGGAGGCGACTTGCATAGAAGACAAATTAGATGCATACTATCTTTTTGTGAATCTACTTCATTCCCAAGAACGGGGAGAGGAAGCGTATACAATCTGCCAGAATGTATTGACTC
>JALLBI010000264.1:0-13988 GCA_036940125.1 Mediolabrus comicus
TGCACGAATACTCCCATAAAAATATGGCTGATTGGTTAGTGAGAAAGGGTGCAGATGACACCTTGGTAAATGCTGCAGGCAACACTGTGTACGAGGGCATATCGTGCTGCGAAGCTTCAGATTAGATAAACATGTATAAAAAGGAATAAGTTCATAATAATGAGTTATCCTTTCTTTACAACCAACCGTAAGCACCCAGAATTTTTGCCAACGTGAAGGCCAAACGGGTGACGATTTTAAATTCGTTCTCACCGACGACTCATTTCTTCCACACTGTCGGGCTGGCTCGTAGCGAGCCACTCTTTCTTTCTTACTGAACTTCTTAGTGCGTGTAGATGGTGCACCATTCAGTTGTTGCCGCTGATAATCGGCATTTGAAACACCGACCTGCTCCTCACGAGCATAAATACTGAGACTGAGCTGCATCACTCCACTCTCGGCACATACCATTCCCCGCCGGCTAAACATCTATTTCCGATGACGCCGTCAAAATCTAATACCGCTGCTGCTAAATTTTACAAGATGCGAAATGCATCATCTAAGAAGAAGTTCGCATATCCAAAAGACAACGAGGCTCCACCGCTGGTGTCGTCTACGTTGAGAAAGAGCTTCCGATGCGACGAAAGGACAATCCTCGATAAGAAGGCGAGGGCATCTCGTATGAAAGCAAAGTTAGAGCATCTACGACAGACTCAGGATTGTGACAATGCTTCTACACATAGCTCAGATTCATCTGAAGAGGAATGTAATGACTCATACCACGTCATACACGATCTCGTTGAGAAATTGGTCGACAGTGAGAATAGATTATCTTTACAAAGAGAGAACGCCAAACAACTCGAAGCAGCTTCCACATACAAACCCACAGTGCAACAACTGTGGGATGAATTCAAAGCTAATAAGACCGGCGATGATGAGTTAGCAGCAGTCGAACGCGATTGTGCAGTATCTGCGAAGGACAATGACATCGATTCAAGCAGCATGAATGAAATGAGTCGTCTTACTAGCGCAAATATTATACATACGACGAAACAAGAGGAAACTACCAACGAACCTTGTACCATCAACGAAAACAATACCAGGAAGATTGGAGCCAGAGGGATTTGGAGGTTCCACACTGCCATACCTGTACCCGAGACTCAATCTGAATCGAGTTTGTTAGTCCCATCGGAAGTAATGTATCCAGAACATTTGGACACATCCCAAGCAATTGCCTCCTATTTTCATTCCAAGCCTACTGGGAGTGAGAATGGAGGACGTGTCAAAGTACTGAATAGATTAGCATTCAAGAGCCCATTACTAGCCCCCTATTGCTACGCCTCTAGTCAAGGGTTCATAGTGCCACCCTTTGCGAAACACGAGTGCGTGAGCGGTACGATCCCACACATTACCTTGCCTGGGACAAGCTTGATGGAATTCAAGGTTAGTTGTTCAAGACTTGACGCGTTGACACGACAACCTATCAAGGTGATGGACCCAGCCACTACCGTGAAAGATTGTACCCATGGATCAAGAAGACCAAACTGTCTCAACGAGTTTGATGAAAATGGCTTTCGGCGTGTGACATTTGCAAGTGCCATAGAGTACGATGATACAATCTCACCCAGAGCATTTGGAATTAGCTCGGCGATCCCCAACGAACCTAAGGTATTGCCTCCAATCACTCATACATCACACGAGTGCTGCGTTGAATACTTGTCTCGGGTAAGGACGAAGGAAGACTATCATTACATTGCCGAAAGCGATGGCGAAGGAACCCACAGCGAGCCACGACTCTTTGTAACTCATATGAGCGGTTACCACCCAAGATACGTGAGCAAAACGAGCATCTCTGAACAGAAGAAACACGCGCTTGAAGCAAAGGAGACAGCAGCAAAGAAAGCCAAGGAAAACGCTACGGCCCTTCGATTGGATAAGGCCGAAAAGCTCACTAGCGAGCGCTTCACACAACGAGTTGCAAACATCAAAGATGAAGTATCTATGACTAAACACTTCCAACCACAGACAGCAGGCGAATCATTCAACCTTTCGCCAAATGCAATCAATCTAACTATTGAAAGTCAACCGATCAGAGAGAAGAGCATGGATTCAACCCCAAAGCGTACTCTCCACAATCCAATCGGGCTACGGAGTATTGTGACGGGAAACAAAGAACCTATCCTGAAGCCACTCAACCCAAATCGAAGCCTAGCCACGTGCAGGGCAGCTCCCACAGACTATGAAAGTCAGTTCAAAATCAAGCCACAGTCACTCTTCGTTCAAGATCTAACGGCGGAGAGACTAAAGATCTCAAGGTCGATTGTCAACCAGCAGAAGACTGAAGACTCGATAATCAATGAACTACAAGTTCCTCTCGCAACGGCCCCTGCCACATTGCAAATCCGAACCGACTCGATTGATCCTGTAACGAAAGCGATACTGGCGATCAAGAATCACAACTTGTCTGTACTGGAAGAAGTGCTTGATAGCGAAGGCGACCTTGATATTGACACAAGAGATCAACACGGCAATACACTGTTTATTCTTGCCTGCCAACAGGGTAGTAAGAAGCTCGCCAAGTTCCTGCTCAGGCGCGGCTCATATATAAATGCGCAAAATCACGGTGGCAACACAGCACTGCATTATTTGCACGAATACTCCCATAAAAATATGGCTGATTGGTTAGTGAGAAAGGGTGCAGACGACACTTTGGTAAATGCTGCAGGCAACACTGTGTACGAGGGCATATCTTGCTGCGAAGGTGATACCTGTAGACGACCATCTCTTTGAATGAAGTGTCGATTACTTGTCTTCTTCTGATCAGCATCTCAGATTAGATAAACATGTATAGAAAAAGGAATAAGTTCATAATAATGAGTTATCCTTTCTTTACAACCTCAACCGTAAGCACCCAGAATTTTGTGCCAACGTGAAGGCCAAACGGGTTATGAACTGTGTTCGAAGCACCCGCGGTGAATTCCTCCTGGTACACCACTCGACCGAGCACGAAGTCTGGAGACCCATCAATACACTCTGGTGACAAGTAACGATGAGGACAATTGCTGTGGAACGCAAGGTAAATACGCTTTCCACCTCGTCCTCTGCCCGTCGGCATAAAGAGACCAATGTCTCCAACTCCGAAGCTTGTGTGACTTATTTTGTCACAAAGTTGTTGCGCTGTTTTCTCGTCCTTTGTAACCGGTTGGACAACGTCTTTCTTTTGTGCGATCACCTCTCTTGTCACTTGTAACTCTTTCCGCACTCTCTCAAGCTCAGCTTCGAGCGAGGAAATCTTCATATTTTGTTCTTGGACTTTCTGATCTAATGAATCGTTCTCATCTGGTTGTATTGTGTCTGTATTATCACTGTCAATGTCGGGCGAAACTTTCACGCCAGCATGTTCAAGCTTTTCCCTCAATACAGCATTTTCGTATTTGAGCCTAGCTCGCTCTGCTATTTCTTCTTTTTGACTAGGGACACTCTCTCCGTGACTCAATGGCTGCATCATTGCATCGTAACTGCCACTGTTTTCATCTCCACTTACGATGACTGATTGTTCTTTCGTTTGCTGCGGATTCACTGACAATTCCATCTCATGACAAGAGCCTGACTCAGTGGAGGAGGAGTTGTATTGTACAGTTTGAGTGCCACCTACATTTGGAAGAGTCTTGAATTCAAGCATATCTGGTAGTTGCGGAGAAAAGACAGCTGGTGATGCCGCCAAGGTGGGAGCTAATATTTCGTAGAACGCAGGCATTAAATGTTTCCCTGGTCCCCTCAAAAACAATTCTCTGAGTTTTACCTCTTCTGCCCTCATTGAATTCAGTCTTTCGACTGTTGCGTCGAAAATGGATTTAAAGGCAGTGCAGTACGCTCTACGCCGTTTTATCTCTGTCAAAAAAGACTGATACGAAGAGGGCAACTCGCACACATGCTCTAAGTGCCCTATATCGACCTTCAGCTGAGCAAGAGCGTGTTGAAGAACTGATACAGATGATGTTACCCGCGCTATATCTGACTGCGCAATGCTGATTTGACGAAGGCGATGCTTCATTCTTTTCATAGCTGCTGACTTCGCATCTGCGACGCGCTGAGATAGCTCAGAGAGTATGTTATCATCAGACTCCATCGTTATCAGAATAGATGATGATGATTTTGCCATTTGTTCAAGAGAAGAAAATGCTGACTCTGCACCGCCCTCCTTTGATTCATTTCTTGCAGCTGTTGACACAATCCTTGTTGCTTCGCTTTGATTTGACGCTAATATATCATTTTTTTCAGACTGTGAACTCCGAATTCGATTACCAACATCTTCCAATTCAGTCACTAGCAGTTTGATGACATCTTCCGCAGCCAAATCCTCTTTTGTAACATCATTCCAATCGCTTGATGTAGCAACAACTGTTCCAAATGCCGCCTCTAATTCTTCGGCAGATGCTGATAATCTTTCGTGTGCTGTCTGGCATTTATTTGCCCATGCCAACTCACGGTCCAATGGAACCGTGTCTAGTAATGTCTCCATTATTCTTCCAGACGAGCGAGCGGCAGCAACCAATGAAGGATGGAGTGGTATACTTCCCAGACTTTCATTATCACCACAAATAGTATTTGTATAATCTACATAGCCTTCTCTAGCACGCAACTCGAACTTTCGCAATAGATTAACGTGAAAAGTATTCGCATCAGCGTAGTCTGCACTAAATTGAGTACGGTGTCTCATGGCACCGGTTCGATGATCAGATAGATTTGAAACTGCAGCTCGCAATGCATGTGCAATTGCAACAAGTTCAGATAAACATTTTCTGCATGCAGCTAATCTAAGATCGGCACCATCAGCATACACACGACCTTTTGCAACGTCAAGCATTAGCTGCCTAACATACACTTCTAACGCAACTCTAAGCGGCGTTTCTACAGCATCTGACGGAGACGGTGGTGGAGGTGGTATATCTGACTGTGTGGGCATGGGCAATGGCCCAGGAGCAGGATCGAGTATGCATGTTGGAGGTTCTGGTGCATCGTTGGCAAGTGCCCGTTTGGAAAAAAGAAATATTCGCTTCGATCCCGTCCTCTCAGCTGGGTCGAGACTATGTCGTCCGCTTTGTATCAGTTCATCTTCTTCATCACCAAGACGTAGTGCGGATATTGTTTCATTGTTTCTCAGCAGCGAGTCCTTTGGTACCTTGTATGGAGGACCCAACAGTATAATTTGATCGTTCACTGGCAGCACCGCAGCCAAGCGGCTTTGGATAGTTGCAACGCTAAGTTCATTAGGATGCAAAGAAATATGAGTGCATGCACCCGTACTTGCTGTTAAAACACGCAACCTAATCATGCCCCCGCCCTGGGATTACCAGCAAATTGTTGTGTCTACTCAATGAGAATTTTTGCAGTAATTCCAATCTTGCATCGGGAACTTCTCGTTTCCAAGCGCAGGCCTATATAGGATAATAATGTGATGAAGTGTTTATAACAAATGTCTATGCCTCTTTTGTATACTGCACAATACATCAATACGTTCCATTCGTGCACCTCAAACGCCTTAGCTTACTGTATTTAGCCATTTAGCTTCATTCTCCGTTCGCATCATCATCATCGTTTTTTCTTTTTTGGCCGGCCACGAAGGTGAAGTTTTCCAGCTTCCAAGTGAAACTTCCGTAACTTTCCAACATTGCACAAAACAAAAAAGTCGAAGCCAACATCGTCCAAGCTATTACAAGCTACAAGAAAGTAAGTAGGTACCAACCTTTTGGCAGTTACAATGCAAAACAAGAGTGAGCCTACACTATTTTAGCACGTATGATGTTGTTTTAGTTTGAAGAGGATGCTTTGAAATCTTTTCTTAGCACAAGCCATCGTCGAATCATTGCAAGTATTGCAGCGGTATAAACAAACAACCCTGCAGCTCCGAAACAATGACCAGCACCGTATCGCCTATGGATCTCTCCCATAGCGAGTGGGCTAAGAACTCGAGCCACTGTATTAACAGTACCATCTAAACCCATCACAGCCCCTCTTTTATTTGCTGGTACGCACTGGAGCAACATTGTTGGTACAGATGGCCCGTACAAAGGGACACCAACATAGTACAAAGATGCCGCACCAAGAGTGAGAGGAACAACACCTCGAATTTGAAATTGAGATGCGATATACCCTAAAGCCACAAGAGACGTCCCAATTGCACCCAACCCCGTAGAACATGCCGCAACGGGACCCCATCTCTTCACAAACCGAGAACTAACAAATGCTGACATGCTGAAGCTAATGAAGGCAAACATAGTGAAAGCTAGACCAACCGATTGCGTGTCGAAATTTAGTCTGTTTTGGAGAAGCGAAGGGAAGAATGCAAAGAATGCGCTATCTGCAACGTGATATAATGCCGTGATTCCTGCGACGGTCGCAACTCCCGTCCATAGCCTGGTTCCAAGCGGGCAGGCAATTATTCCACTGCTCTTCTCTACATCTGCATCAGCTTTTTTATCACTTTCGGTAGGTGAATGATTGGATGTTGAAGCATTTGATGTAGTGAAATTTTTGGTGGCGGTGATATTGCTTTTCACACATGTTATGATTGATAATGAAGCCACAAGTGAAGCCACTGCCGAACACATTATCACGAATGAAATACTTTTGGTGTTATTATCAACCACACTTTTCCCTCCCTGATACAGTAATCCTCCAATCAATGGTCCAACAATGAACGCCAATGTACTCGCAGCATCCTTCCACGCCAGGTATTTAGTCAGATCAGCCCCATTATACTCTGATCCTCTATCTGCCAGATATGCTTTGCTAATAGGAGAGTTACCAGCAAAACAGCCCGTTAATACTCTGGTAGCCAAAAACTGCTGCAGAGTCCATTGCCTCTGAACTCCATAACTTTGAAGCATTAGGCCTATACCAGATCCCGCCAGTGTTGTCGCCATAACAACCTTTCGGCCTATCACATCACTTAAAGTTGGCCAGAGAAACACACCAAACATCATGCCAAGCGGATAAGCGGAAGATAGTGACCCAAACGACGCCCCAAGAGGTAGGTCGAAGTGCTTCCCAAGAGCAGGTTGAATCGGAGAAGCCATCGTAAAGCCCAGTAGATTTAAGAATGATGCAAGAAGTACAGCTGGAACTGAGAGATCCTTGTTTTTGATAATGTTTGATGCTAACGATCGCAAGCGCGATGATTGTTTTGTATCAGTAGTAGCTGATGACATCATGTCATTATTTGTTGTTTCATGTAATATTGTTGATTGACTATATGTGTATGATATCCTATTCCTACCATTTTGATAGAGCAATGATGATGAATATATCGGCAATGGATTAGCTTTGCCATTATTATGATATGATCGGTTACCGTAGACACGACGAGACTGCACCACAAGATTGTTGGTCAAAGAGAGTGAGTGCGTTGTGGAAAAAGTTAAAGCCAATATGATTAGTACGGCAGCAAAAGATGATGGATGCTGCTGCTGCCAACGATGCCTGGACAACTGACTGGACATCATAGTTGTAGTACTTGCCTCTCTCTAGAGTGGTATGTAGTGGTCAGCGGCAGCAAGTGAAAGAAGTTTCTTTCAATTCAGTGTCGAGTTGATTTTACAAGTTTTTTGCGGGAACAAAGAGTATCCCCCCTCCTTTCCCCTCTTCCCCTTCTCCAAAATTCAAATCCTGTCCTGTGAAAAAAGCCCGTTGGTTTTTGAAGTTGATGCCGCGTGATCTCCTCGCCAAAACCCACAGACAACAGGATGAAGCTGAGCAAACACACAACCACAATACAATAACAAAATCTCAAACAACAACACGGTGTCGTTGTTGTCGTTGTTGTCTTGCGGCTGTAATTGATCCCAGCAACCACCATGGCAACTCGAAGCTCTGTCAGAGTGCCCTTGGGGCAAAGAAACACTAACATTCAGAATGGCTCCTCATCTGCCAAATCCTCGTCGTCTTTGTTGGGCAAGAAGGACTCCTCTTCCTCTTCCAAACTCCTAGATAATTCCAATAACAAGGGATTCTCGAGTATGTCCAGTAACACGTTGCGAAGAGCACTGAGTGCTTCTTCTGCAAATAGTGAAGCTAGCAACAAGGCTGAAAGAGGTGGAGCCTCCACTGGCTTTGTGAAGAATTTGCACCCTATGTCGTCTTCATCATCATCCACCCAGGATGATAAGCTAGCCAATTCTTCCGACTCAATCATTATTGAGCATAGGAAACGACCCAATGGGGACGGATACACTGTGCATAAATATATGCGCGGTAAAATGCTTGGAAAAGGAGGTTTTGCCAAGGTGTATCAGGTTACTTCTCTTGATACCAACAAGATTTATGCGGTCAAGATTGTTCCCAAAGCTAATCTTGTGAAGAACCGAGCTCGTCAGAAAGTAAGTGAATGTGTTGATGTTACACTATTTCAATTTATATACCTTTTANTCTCTAACAAACGCATACATACTTGTAATACCTCTTCTCTTCCTCTATTTTCAACAGCTTCAGACAGAGATCAAGATCCACAGGACAATGAAACACGTAAATGTTTGTGAATACAAACACTTCTTCGAGGATAAGACAAACTGCTATATCCTCCTCGAAATCTGTCAGAATCAAAGCTGTAACGAGATGATCAAACGTAGAAAATTTCTAACAGAGGAGGAAACACGATTCTTTATGCTACAATTGATCGATGCTGTGTCGTTCATGCATGACAGTAATGTCATCCATCGAGATTTGAAGCTTGGAAATCTATTCCTCAGCAAAGCAATGAACATTAAAGTCGGAGACTTTGGGCTTGCTGTGAGAGTGGACTCTTCAGATGAAAAGCGAAAGACTATTTGCGGAACACCCAACTACATCGCTCCAGAGGTGATCAACGGTAACAAAGAAAGACGTGAGCACTCCTTTGAGGTTGATGTATGGTCGATGGGAGTGATTTGCTTCACGATGTTGGTGGGGAAGCCTCCGTACGAGTCAAGAGATGTCAAGTCGACGTACCGTAGGATTCTGAACAATGAGTATTCCTTTCCGGAGGGCAAGGTGTCACCAGATGCCCGTACATTCATTAGCTCGATGCTCCAAACAGATCCAAGCCTCAGGTGAGTTCTCAAGGCTTCTTTCCTAACTGTGCGTGTGTATCATCCGCGTAAATAGTGTTCTCTTACATGCATCAATTTCTTTTTACTATCATAGGCCTTCGTTGAACGAGTTGAGGCAGCATGCCTTCATTGCACACAACAAGATCCCAAGTTCACTCCCAACAAGCTGTACATACAGCGCTCCATTGTGGACGACAGATGAGTTCGGAGAGCTACAAGTAGCCAATCCAACGAGTGCCCTTGACATCAAAATTTCGAGTAGCGCGCCTGCTGCTTCGAACAATGAACCCAAGTTCCACATTTACGATGAAATCAAAAATAATAATGGGCATTCTACTTCTTCTAAGCCTGTAGGTACATCTGCCGACAATAACCTTATCGGCAAGCTGAATGCTGGTGTAGCATCGTGTCGCATAGCCGATGAGGAAGTTAGGGAGCCGCCACCCACAGCAAGTGCAGCACAAGACCCAAATGTATCTCCTCCATCGGCAGTTCCTGATGAGATGAGTGTGCTCGAAAAGATGCATAGTAACTTGGAAGTCTGCCTGACTAACTTTGAACGCATCGCTAACGGAGGAGAAAAGATGGACGAAAATGAGACTGCAATAGTGGAAGAGACTAAGTGGGTCTCACGCTTTGTCGACTACACTAGCAAATATGGTCTCGGATTCCTTCTTAACGATGGAAGGTACGTGTACAACTTGTGGACTTTGACAACATTGTTTCTTGCCTTGCATACTCTTACAATAATACTCATCATTATCTTTTCTCCTTTCAGCTCTGGAGTCTACTTTAACGACTCTACAAAGGCTGTTCTTTCTGCAAACAGTGATTCTTTCCTATACATTGAGCGCAGGAAGACGAATGGTGAAGGGCTCAATAATGAGCCAGTATCATCATACACGCTCTCTGACTATCCCGAAGCCACTTTGAAGAAGAAAGTGACCTTATTACAGCACTTCCGCAATTATCTTTCGGAACAGCAAAAAAGAGAAGAGGATACAGGAGAGTCTCAACCAACCACCTCAACATCTTCTACAGATAGCGAAGCAGTGGAGGACATGGTCTACATGAAGAAGTGGATTAAAACAAAGCATGCGATGCTATTCCGTCTCAGCAATGGCACTGTTCAAGTTCAATTCAATGACGAAACTCAAGTCTTGATATCATCAGAAGGAAATCTCATTACGTTTGTTGATAAAGAAAAGAACAGGGCACTGTACAGAATCTCAGATGTTGCGAACAATCAACATACTGACGTATCAAAGAGGTTGAAGTATGCAAAAGAAATACTATCACAGCTAATTTCAGGCACCAAGCGATGATCTTACACTTGTTGTGTCGGCGTCTAGATGTAATGGACAATACTATTAATAGTATATATAGAATAGATAATAANGTTCAGCAATGTATACAGTTTCAGGATCATCACTCAAGAGCTCAGGAATCTCTAAACAATCGTATATGAATTGCAGAGCCTCAATTTCCACAGGTGTTAGATCAGGATGCCACACTCTCAACATTAAGATATATCTCATTTCTTTCGATTCGTTTATTGCATCGTGGTATATGCTAGTGTCGAACAGAATAATTTGTCCTTCAAGCCATTCTCTCTCCTCGTCGCCTACTGAAAGGCGACATTTATTATTGCCATTTTCAGGTATCACAAGAGGCAAGTGCGATGTGAGGACAAAATTTGTAAAATCGCTATGTGGCTTGATTGAAGATTGTTTTTATAGACTAATAAATTTGAGTGAATGTTGCTGCATGGATTCCAGGGACACCATTAAAATCAACATCATAAACTCGTTCAGCCAGCATTGGTATCAACGCACTGCCAATGTCCATTGTATCGCCATTTGTCAGACCAACACGTTGAAGAGCAAACCAACAACGCTGATGGAAAACGAGTAGTCTTGCCATCTTTCCGAGAGGTCGACCATGTCCATACACATGTCTCCTGTCAACTTTGTTCCGGTGAGCGAGTAAAGCCCGCGCTGCTTCTGTTCGAAGATAAACCCTTGGATTGTCCTTAGTCCTGTTGTTGAGATGGGGGGAAAAGACAATCTTATTTCCTGGACTCCGATCAACAAAAAGATTGCCTTGGATGCAGTATTTTCTGTGAAGGAATCGCAGGTAAGCCTCCAGAGTTGCTACTTGAATAAGACCTTCTTGTACAATTTCTAGTAGGAAGCCCCGATGAGTTTCTTCCGCTTCCTCATACAGTGTTGCAAACTGAGGATCTGATGATTGCAGGCCTTGGGCGATAGTTGTCCATTGATCTGCATCAAAGATCAAGTGTTGGTTTAGAGACATGTTGTGGTAACAGACATGGAATAGTTTTCCCCTATGACCAATGGGAAGGCTGCGCATTGCATCAAATTTATTGCTAGCTCTGTAGGCACCTGACCCACGGTTGTCAAGGATATGAGCAAGATCTGTGCTGTTGCAGTCCCATTGTTCCATTCTTTCACACACATACTTTTGGTACAGCATCTCTGCCGACTCGTCTTCCTCTTCTTCAGTCATCACGTTTCGGTGGGAAACCGTGGCAATCTGTCAAAATATGGATTCAAACATGTTAATTGTGGGAAACAAATAATAAGAATTACAATGATTAATAGAAATACTTACCCCTTCCTCAGCAAGTTTCACCTGTAAATCTCGTACTGTAGGCTTATGGTTGTTCGTAGTAACAAATTGAGCCTGCCAAGTATTGAAGTCATTCTGTAGAAATGCCACAACCAATGGAATGTAGATATCATAATCATAGTCAGTCATTTTTCCGATGTACAAATAGCCCAATTGTAAGTTTTCAGGATCACTCAGGTTACTACGGCCATCGATCCTTATACGGCGATTCTTTTTTTCCTGATATTCTACTACTGCTACACCTTTTAATGCATCGGGATCATCGTCAACAAAACAAAGCACTCGTTTCAAATTATTGAACAAATTGCGATGGAGAGATGGATCTCCATGTCTATGCCTTTCTGAATTATTTAAACCCTCATCTAGAGTTCTCTCAGCTTTTTTGCCGTTTTCATCACGCACTATGACGAATTGTGATGGCCTGTATTGGCTTTCTGATCCTTCTACTATAATGAATATCTTATTCTTCATGTTGGAGACATTGACCGCAGTAACCACTTTAACCATTCCTGCATCTGGACCGGATTTAATTTTGACACGACAGCCAACAAGATTAACAGGACATTGTGGAAGGATTTCAAGCTGCTCATTTGCTGACATTTCATTGCATACTTTGAATCCAGTTTGTGTACCTACAGAATATCCTAACTGACATTTAGCAACCTCCTTGACCATTCCTTTCACTATGTCCAATTTATTTGTTGTGGGTGTACTCATAGCAGCTGCTGCCGTTGTACCGCCGGCGCTGGCGACGGGGGGTATGCTGACTGCGGTACGTTGGTTGTTAGTAGCGGCGCTGGCAACGGGGGGTATGCTGACTGCGGTACGTTGGTTGTTAGTAGCGGCGCTGGCAACGGGGGGTATGCTGACTGCGGTACGTTGGTTGTTAGTAGCGGCGCTGGCAACGGGGGGTATGCTGACTGCGGTACGTTGGTTGTTAGTAGCGGCGCTGGCAACGGGGGGGATGCTGACTGCGGTACGTTGGTTGTTAGTAGCGGTGCTGGCGACGATGCGGTTGCCGACCGCGGTGGGTTGGTTGTTAGTAGCTTCTACCGCCCTTGTTTTTTTACTCCTATCTGGTGATGAAGTTTGATCATTACGAGCTCTCGTCGATTGTCGGATGGGTTGCTCATCACCACTTCCTCGTCCACGACCTCCTCCTCGGCCTCCACGACCCCCTCTACCCCCTCTTGTTTTTTTTGGCTTGCCAAACAAATCCAACTTCTTTGACGACATTGTTATTGATTCAGGTAGACGATAGACGATATTACTCCTAGAAGATATTGAGAGTTTGTTGGCAGAAGAGTTTCACCTCAGAAGACTCCCAGTTATTATGGATTTTTGGACTGTTTTGACGGTCTGACCGTCGTAAGTAGTGGTGGTATGTGGAGGTAAAGTTACTTATGGTACTTCTACCCTATACATACGACTGACAGACCGTCAAAAAGGAATCATAAAAGCTAGAAATGCGATGACGTCTGTCAGGCTATGGTAAGGCCAAAGACGCAAAACTGGCGCAGCTGGTGCAGCAACCTAACAACAACCATACAAAACAAAAAGTACAGAGACGATGAGTGATGATGAAGATGCTCTAGCCAATGGCTTGGCGAGACTACAACCGCCAAGTGCTGGTAGAGATGATGATGATGAAGAGGTGAATGATGGAATTACTGTGGCCGTCTTGGTTGCACCTCCAGAGCCAGATCGTGATGATGAGCCAATTGATGATATCTACCACCAGCATCCGAATATCGGTCGATATGCTCGTGATCGTTTGCGGCGAATCCGCCGTAACGAAGCACACCTCCATCGATTGGGTTTGCTCAACCCTCCTCGTCAACAAAATGAACAACCACCACCCCAACCACGTCAACCTCGACGCCAACAACAACAGCCTCGGGATCCCCCAAGAAGAAATCCCACAAGGCAAGGGAGGAGGCCAAACGATGAAGCAGTGAATAATGACGAGCAGCCAATGCGTAGTCGCCGTCGGGTTGGCCAAGTTGACCCACCTCCTCAACCTGCCGCGCCCATTGCTGTTGGTCCACCTCCTCCTCCACCTGCCCCCATGATTGCCATCCCCCCACCTCCAGGACAAGTACAGCCTCAAAGGTTGGCCTGGCATCGTTTCACCGTAGCAGAAGAAGAGCAATATCAAAGGGAGTACGATAATGATATCAATATGGCATGGGCAAATTTACATGATGGGCATGGTGGTTTGACAAACTTTCTTATGACTAGTATTATAAAGAGATGGCATTATTGCCGAGG
>JALLBI010000265.1:0-13755 GCA_036940125.1 Mediolabrus comicus
ACTGGGTTCCGTGATGTCCACTATCGAGATTTGCCGAGTGGGGCTTCAGCAAAGACAAACTAACATTGACGTGGTCCATCAATAGCAGCGCAAGTGCAAATAACGGCGCAACCATGACACCATCATCATGACATTATTCACATACTATTATTTGATGTAGCAAGAAGTAATGAAGAGCGAAGAAGACGACCACCATACCGTTGCTACTGCAAGCGATGACGAGGACGATTTCCTTCATATGAATGAGAGAAGGCCCTCCGACAAAGAGGAGGTCTCCAGTCATTCTGCCAGCCTCGAAATCGATGACAAGGAGGCAGTGTCGGTGGGTGCTGCTGCCGCCATCAAGACCGACGATGTCATCGATGATACAGTAGTACAACCTGTTTCAAAGGTCTCCGCTACCACTGCGGCTCCGAGACGCAGCTCTCTACGACCAGAGACTGACTCCTCTTACTACGATCGCCCGAAAACTGACAGGTCCAAACTACAGCTCCAGTTTGGTAGTGTCAACATAAGAGAATATGAAATGATTTTGGGAGATAATCCCAGCGTAACATATGGTCCACCCGTTACTCTTGACTGGGTCCCAGTGGCCGAATCTACACTTCCGGTTGACGAATATGAATGTCAACATTATCATCCACGAAAGTGCTACAACGATATGTATATGAACTACTATCAACGCCATCATCTTTGCGCCCTTGCTGGCTATACCCCAGCTGATATCGAGATAACCAACAAGGAAGTGAATAAGTGCAAGACAAATCGTTTTTTGACACGTCACTTTTCATCCTACCCAGCTGTCCAGTTGGAAACCGCCCTCGAGAGTGCCTTGAGGAAGGCTAGAAGAGTTTTGAAGGATGATCATTGGAAATCGGAAAAGCATTTGTTTGCTGATGTATAGATAATAATACAGCTCTACTATCATCAGATCGATGTACAGATTCAATTTAGATGAACTGATGGATAGCTACGCTACAGTCCGCAGTTGTTGCACATCTCCGGCCCATTTTTTCTCTGTTAAAATCGAAAATGGCAACATCAGCGTTTTTAAGTGTGAATAAAAGTAATAATCTGCAGTTTTATGTTTAGTCTTATCATTCATAGACACAACATTCTATCTCCTGCTCTGTTTCTTTTTCACACCTTCTCCTCTCTAGAGAACTGGAGATGGAATTTTACTTCGGAAGTAGTGTCTTTGAAAGATGGGCTATGTAGAGAGGAGCTTAAGCAGTGAAGTGGCTACTTCTATCATTATCATCATACTCATAAGTAGACCCACTTTTATTACAACATCCACTCAGATCCTCTTAGAAAGTAGAAAGCTGATTGGTAGGTATACCAGTCTGACAGGTACAACGTTTTTTGTGTACTTTCTGACATTTTGCGTTTTATCACCTGACAAAATCAACAAGATTGCTCACTCACAGCACTCAAGACAATGACAAATTTCAAGGTGCTACCCTACTGATAATGGCAATTGCTATAGGCAACCGTTCATATAAAGTTTATCGGCTCCTATCATAAGTGCATGCTACTGCTGGTGAAAATCTCTTGCATACGAGCGAAGAAAAAGAAAAAAGAAAGCGGCGACCATCCGCCAAAGAGAGGAAGTAGATAGGTTCATTACATCTCAACAACAAATGCCTGCTACAACGGCTCAATTCCTCTCTCTGTCTCCTCCACGAAAGTGGTCAGTAAAGAAGAACAAAAGGGGCAAGCGAGCAGCACTGGAGAGAGATGGTGCTAATAATATTCATGGATCGTTGCTTAATAAGCTACAGAGTCGACGTGGCGGCGGCGGCAACTTGGAACGATGTCATGAAAAACGACGCTCCTCCAGTATGTCACCTCAGCCGCTGTTGTCTTCTGCCAAATCACCAATACCGTCCTCTCCGGATATGACCCTATTGTCTGGTGACACAGCCTTATTAAGTGTCTCCTTTTCCTCGGACTCGGATGATGATAAAAAATCTGATGTTGACGTGGCCGTAGATGCCGCTGCTAATAATGATAACATTTTTCAGGACTCTGCCAATGCCATAGACATAGATCCTCCTCCAGCAGATAACATGTGTACTGAGAAGATCGAGAGTCCTAACAACAATGTTGACGATAAGATTTCTGCCGCCTTGGATTTATTTTTAACAAAATGTCAAAAAAATCGGACAGAAAATAGAAGTAACAAGTTGGAGTGGGCCTTCTTAGTGGATGCAATTAAGGAAAAGAATCGACAGAGTCTTGATCCGTTACTGGGAAAGGTTTTGGATGGGAATATCAACAATGAGGAGGAAAAGGAACGAGGTGGAAATTGTAATGAGAACGAAGAAGGAGAAGAGGGACAATCTATGTCTGGAAAATCAATCACAAGTGAATTAAGTGCGTCTACGACTGACTGGGTAGATTTTCCTCCTCAACTCTTTCGTTCTACTACCCCAAGACAGCAGAAAACAATATCTGGTGATCATAATAGTATTATTGAGACAATAATGCCCTGGGATGACGCCGATGATCAAGTCAATAGTGATGATGATGCAAGAAAATGTCTTTTTGGTGACGATGACAATGATTTGGACTGTTATGGATTTGTGATAGGCAGCGTAGACGAAGAAACAATCAAACTTAGGCAAGAGAATGAACTACTGCGGAAACAGCTTGAAAAGATGTCTACAGCTACAGTAGCAATTGAAAGGCAGGATTGTAGTCCAAATGATAGTAAAATTATTGAAAAGCTCCAGAATGAAGTTGATGAGCTGAAAGAAGAATTATCATTGGCAAAGGAACGGATTAATATTGCTGCTGAAACAAACGCAGCTATCAATGATGCACACGACCGGAAGGCTGAGGAGTGTGAAGATCTCCGACGGGAAGTAAACAGATTGACTGAATTAGTACAAGAGAAAAATCGTCTTGAAAATGCTGCAGAAACAAACATAGCATTGAATGAAGCTCATGACCTAAAGCACAAAGAGTGCGAGGAGCTGAAAAGTGATATAGGGAAGTTTGCTGATAGTTTTGCTGCCCAGAATGATAACCTGCAGCAGCTGGAAAGACGAGTGAGCAAGCTTGCATCAGAAAACGAGGAGCTAAAGGCTTCCAATAGAATTTTGGCAAAGAGATTGAATAAGACAATCCGTACTAAATAAATGGAGTAGGTAAGATGCTATGAACGATAAACGTAGACAGCATTTCCTCAATACGGCCTGTCATCTCGAGTGGAAGTCAACATAAATAATGTAATAGTTCATTCAGCATGCCAACTGCTAACATACAAAATGCTTCTCCCTTCGCCCTATTCCTTTCGACTTTACATGTGGGTGAAGAAGGTACTATTTATTCTGATCATAATCTAAGTCAAAGATAATCTACTCAGCTGTTGTTTTACAGTTTTATGTATATACTATATACTTTCCCCGCCCTTGCCTGCCGACTTCTGTGCTTCAAGTTTTTGCTGCATGATTCTAAGCCGAGCTACAGCCGCCAAACCATTCAGCTTGACTGCCAAGTCTTTGTTGGACGATTTCAACTCCTGGTTCTCAGAAAACAGTTGCCTCATGTTCTCTTCTAGCTGCTTCCTCTCTTCGTTCTGAGCTGCTAGAGTCACCTCACAGATGGAACGCAGGGCGGGAGTAATCACATCATCGTCCAACCTTTTCATGTTGGGAAAGAAAATATCCTGGTCAATGGCCGCCAAGTCCATGTGAACAATCATTTCAAGGAGCCCTTCTGTGACGCCCTCAGTTAGGCCAAGAACGTCACTAAGCACTGGGACATTCTTGCCCCACTTCCATGCATCCTTCGTAAATCCGTAGGCATTCTGGACTACACCAAAGTGATGCTGGGAGTATTTCTTCTCTTCTTTGAGCACCTCAACTTCATGCTGCCTTTGATCATGTGCTGCCTTGATAGTTTCAAGATTCTGCTTTGTTTCCTGTAGTTCCATGTTTAAGGCATTGACTTGGTCTTGCAATCTCTCCACAAGAGGATACACAGATTCATAGCAAGAGGGACCCGTATCTTCATCTTCCGATCTAACAGGACCCATTGCTATCCACAAGTCAAGCTGATGCCGTAGAATCTGGTTCTCTGCGCGAAGACTTGATATATCCTCATCTTTAACTCTTGCAGCAAAGTCACTCCACAGATCCTCCTGATAATCGCTACTATTGCTGCTGTTGTGATCACAGAGCTGTAGCGTTGTCCTACTTGGAGGACTGAATTCCACCTTCGATCTGGGTGATCGGAAGAATGGCTTCCTTGCGGGCACATGCTGCTGTTCTTCCGTCTCTCCAAAACCAGCTTGAGGGAGACTCATTGAAAGGCACGGCTCTTGTCTAATCAGATCATCCAACTGATTCTTTTCTTCTTTCAGCCGCGGCGATTCGACCAGAGTTGTCTCTTCAGTTCCAGCTGTTTGATTGGGGAGAAAATCTGCCCAGTTTTCCCAGCCATCTTCATCGGATGATGAAGATACTGCCCAGACAATGTCACTATCTGATGATGCTGTCGATTCAGTGTCAACGTAGATGAGGTCCATGTCGGGAGGAGTGCTTGCAATTGCCAATAGCGGCCGAGACCGAGGCGGTGTCATAGAATGCTTCTTCACTTCTTGACGCTGCTGCTGCGTAGAAGGCTTCTTCACCATCAAGCGCAGTTTCCGTAGGGGATTCTTTTTCACGGGCCATTGCCGTGTTGAAGGCGATAAAGGGATGAACTGAGACGATGGTGCTGTCATGATATAATAACACGATGGGGTCGAAGCTTGTGGATATGATCACAACTAAATTCTAACTTAACCAATCTTAATCTATCTCCTTGCAATGCCCAGCAGTGCAGCGGCTCGCATACACCAATCTCTAGCGCTTCGTATCCCAACATCACATTATCGTTGGCGATTTCAACATAGACTGTTTGCACAACAGATGGCTATGATACCATTGTGCCGGGCTGCACTTGAGACAGATGGCAACAAGATGATGATGGGATGGGTCGGATGGAAGTTTTGATGAGAGTGAAGAAGAAAAGGGCAAAAGAGAAGCGAGATAATAATTATTTCCCCCGAGCACAAGATAGTCCGTCTGATTTTAACGGAGTATATTCCGAATTTAGTATTTAGGCGAACTAATAGTCATAGATGTCAAGGGGTACTAACTTGATGAGATTTTGATGGATGGGGATCAAACTTTGCCACTCCCACCAAGCAAGACCCTCTTCAAGCAAGAAGTCTATCGTTCATCTTCATCTTTGTGTGGAGTCAATTTGTAGTGGCTGCAACTGCTCCAACGTCTCTACACCATACTTCTACTACATTTTGCTCGATCGGAGTCGTAGCAAGACGCATACGCAAGACACTTTTCCTCCAAACACCGACTCATAAAACAAAACAATCAAAAGAATCTAAATCAACATGAAACTATCTTCTTCCGCCCTTTTTACTCTTTCGTCCTCTCTTGGCATTGTTGCGAGCGTTGAGCCTCCAAGCTACTATGGAGATCCATATTGCCCGGGTCACAGCTGTCTGCAAGTCATAAACACTGGCCTTCGTGGAGCAAGAAGTACACTTTACAACTGCTATGACCAATCTACGGGCAAAAGCATTAGTCCGTGGACAGGAAGTAACACAGATGTACAGCCACCTGAAGGTTGGACCGTCCCAAGCAATTGTGATGACACTGGTGAGTAGTACTCATGAGGCTCTTACTTACGGCACAAACATTTGTTCATTTTTCTTACACAACATACATCCTTTCGTTCTTTATAGTCGAGGCAGCAAATGAGACTATGAGCTCTGCCAATCAACAGAAGTTCGCTGATGCGCTCACATCTAGTCTCTATTCCAAGCCAAACGAGTGCAGCTCCGCACTCAGTGTTTCTATGGTCTTCTCGCTCATTTATCCAGGTGCCACAAATGATGGTATCATTGCAATGAGAGATACATTCGGATATCCCGATTCGACGAACATGCAACTAGTGTGGGAAAATGCATCAGAACGAATGACAGAGAGAGCAAATGGATCTTGTCTCTATACGGGTTATGATGGAACATGCGTTGAAAGGCGAAGCCAACTCAAATTTGCAAATAGCGTGTGGCTAGACAAATCTGATGAACTCAACGATGCCTATGCACAAGTTGTAGGTGACTACGCCATGCAAGCTAATTTTGACTCCCCTAGCTCGTCTGCAGATGTCAATAGTTGGGTGAAGAATGCTACAAATGGTCTGATTGATGGCATTGTTCCTGAAGGGGAGCCTCTATCTCCCACTAAGCTACTTGCTGTCAATTCAATCTACCTCGAGTCACGTTGGGGAGGTATTGAACCATTCGACAGCATGAACACCAATTTGGACACTTTTTATGCTTCTCCATCACGCTCAACGAAGGTTTCAATGGCCCACTTTATGCATACAGTCAAGGAGTTCGATTACTCGCACGAAGCCTTAGCAGGATATCAGACAATCAAGTTGCCCTTACAAGATAATATGTCGATGATCTTTCTACTACCACAGACTGACGGGGCCAAAGCAGTAAAGTCAACAGCTCTTATTGCTGCCTTGGATGGTTTGGAGTACACAAAAGTTGCATTAGCATTGCCAAAGTTCAACTTTCAGTCCAAGTACGAGAATGACTTGAAAGATTCTCTCATTGAACTTGGCTTAGACTCGCTCTTTTCTCCGGGTACCGATTCATTGTGCGGACTTCTAGAAGATTCAGCATGTCTCTCCATTGACAAAGTTATACAGAAAACATCGATTGCAGTCACTGAGGAAGGTGTTTTGGCAGCTGCTACGACTGCTTTGGGAATGTTAGGTAGTGCAATGCCATCACCAGAGGAACCTATCTTGATGGTGCTTGATCATCCTTTTCAATTCTTCATCTATGACGAGGAAGAGAAGCTGATGCTCTTCGAGGGTCGACTTGGAGCACCAAAAGTACCCGAGGAAGAGCCATCAACGCCCCTACTTGATGATAAACACTCGGATGCTGACTTCTGGAAATCCCATTTCGGCTGGGAACCCGTTGATGCTCCTGTTCCAACTTCGTCAACTCCACTGCTTCAATCTTGGTGAGTGCTGCAATCTTTCCAAGTATGATAGGATAAATTTATAGTAAAACTTTCGTATAAGGCGTTGATACTGCTTCATGATATTTTATGTACTGTGATACATTCATTTCACGTCATCATTTACCACCTTTACATCCGTTTCTTAGAGTCTTCGTGCTATTGCTGTTTAGCCTCACCGCAAAATCCTTGTTCGCCCTCAATTGCTCGTTCTCGGTCATAAGCTTGCGCAGACTGCCTTCTAGTTGTTCCAACTTTTCATGTTGCGCAGCAAAGCTATTTGCAAACGTCTCCATATCTCGTTTGAGCTCTTGACACTCCTCAGCCTTCCGGTCGTGTGCATCATTGATAGCTACGTTTGTTTCATCAGCAACTTGAAGCCGTTTCTTGGACCTTAGTAACTCTGCTTCAAGCTCATCAATTTTATTCTGGAGAAATTTGATATCATTCTGGCTATCCTGCCTTTCAATTGCTACTGTAGACATCTCTTCAAGCTTATTCTGCAGTAGTTCATTTTCTTGCCTAAGTCTGATTGTTTCTTCGTCTACACTACCTATCACAAATCCATAACAGTCCAAATCATTGTCATCGTCACCAAATAAAGGTTTCCTTGCACCATCATCATTGTTGACTTGATCATCGGCGTCATCCCATGGCATCATTGTCTCAATAATACCATGCTGTTTTGTTGGGATGGAGCGAAAGAGTAGAGGAGGAAAATCTACCCAGTCATGTGCTACTTCCTTCACTGCAGCGTCATCAGATGTCTTCTTCTCATCATAACTAGGTGCAGTAACTATGTTCACTGGAGGACCGGCGTAGATGTCGTTATCTGTAACTCTGGCAGAGACTCTGGCGTCAGAGGTGATGTCATCGGAGGAGATGGATAGAGAAGATGTGCCATCGGAAAGAAGTGTCATATCGGGATGAGTAGTCAATAGTGGCTGTGACCGAGACCAAGACGCCATCAAAGACATGTTATCTGCCTTCTGCTGCTGCTTAAAGCGTCGACGACCCAAAAATTTTCGCAGCCATGATCCTTTAGCAGCGGACGGTGCTTTGTTCTTCATAAGCCATTTTAGTGTGGGTGATAGAGGGATGAATTGAGGAGAAGCTTTCATGATGCTATCGTCCAATCCAAGCGTAGGATAATACTGTGAGTTTATCGTCGCATAGTTTTAACGATTGCTGTTGGTCGATAGGGATGTTGGCTGTTGCTGTTGGCTGCACTGTTGTTGTGATGCTACGAAAAATGTGATGTTGTGAGAGGAGGTACCTAGAAAATTTGTCGGAGGGAAGTTTTAGTTCAAACTTCCCAGTGCAAGAGAGCGAAGAGCAACGGACAACCTTTGATGCAACTCGCACAACACGGCTTTTGAGAGTTCGACAGTTCGAGTGCAACCACGCCGTTCTTTGAATTTGCAGCAGTGTATTCGGCGGCAGTTGTACTGAGAACACATGATAATAACAGTCATCATCATAACAGTTGTTGGAGAACTTCTGTTTGTGCTGCTCTCTCCAGACTCCTCGGCGATGGCGGCATTATCTTCTCCGTTTTACAGCCTGGAAGGCAGATCGATGAAAGGTTTTTATGATGACATCTACTACACAAAACAAACAAGCCGTTCCGCAACAATACTATTCCAGCACCATCAGCCATGTCACCGCCAATTGCGCCTCCCCATGCCGTCAGGGATTATTACGATCTTCTGTCGGCGACGTCACTTGCTTGCGCTGCTTTGGAAAAGATTGTAACAAAGTATGGCAACAATTTTGACACACAATATACCAACGATATGCAAGCAGTGATTGAAGCATTGTCTACGCAGCACAAAGAAGCCTTAAAGTACGCTTCTAGATTGACAAACCTACCTTTCTCGATGGAAGCTTACAACATGTTGAGAAAGGAAGAGCCAGTGGCATGGGAGAGCGTAACTATACCAAAAAGGCACAGAGAACGAGCCGAAATCTACAAACTAAAATGCTTCAACAAACAGTACAATGAAATCTCTCAACAAAAGCGGCAGCGGTTTCCACAACAGGAACAAACTCCATCAAGGAAGAAGACGCGCTTGACAGAAAGAGTTGCTGAGAGAGCTGCTGCTTGCGTCTCTCCTGCTAACGAGGATGATGAAGTGATGTCTACAGCAGAGAACACTAACAACCATACGAAACTCAGTTGGACAAAAACATCTCTGATTGATGCCATCTCTAGTTTGATTGGAACGGGTACAGTTGAAGTATTTGTGAAGAGCATCATTGAACATGACGGCCCAATAGAGTTTGGTGGTAATACATACAAAACTGAAGCTTCAATTTATGAGCTGTACAATAAGGATGGATTCACAGGACTTCCTCCAGGAAAGGAGGAGCAGTGGTCAAAGGAAGCATTATGCAAAGCCCTATTGGACATAGAAATGGAAAAGGGGATAACAACAGCAAGTCTAAACAATAAAGTAATTGAAAGTGGGAAATCACCAATTCAGACTGCCCGTGGAATACGAAAAATGTACAACAAATGGAAAGAGAACGGGAAGCAAAGCCCACTTGGTGTAGGCCGTCCAAAGACTGCATCTTTGGACGTCGTTTGCGCTGGTGTCAATGAGCAAATCAAGCAAGGTCTTGGTAATAGTAACATGCTCACTTACGAAAGTGTGGGTAAGGTGTTGGAGGAGGTGTTGAGGAAGAAGGCAGAGGCAGACGGCCTAGATCCAAAGACTGTTGATGCAACGGTGAGTGCAAGAACATCTAAGAGATATATGATAGCCGCATCTTTGAAAGATGCTGGCGTCAATGCCAAACTGAGTGAAAAGGTATCACGTGATAAGACGCTTACTCGATGGAAAGCAGAAAATGGCATACCAGCAGCCTTGTCCAACTGCACTACAACTATAGCAACACATGCTATAGAAGGGAAGAGACCACTTGAGGCTGGTGGACCAATCGAATACGACAAACTCAGCGACGAAGTGAGGGAGACATTTGATATGGCACGGGAAATGTTAGACGCAGATGAAGTGTATTGGGTCCATCCAAGCTGTCTTATGAACTTTGATGGAAGCTCGGGTTTCGTGTATGAAGGCGTAGTGGATGACGACACTACAAAAGGCGGCAATGCATTTCTGAAATGGAAACCAGTGTCAGATGACCCAGCATGTCACTCAGGTGTGCATAGCGACTTTAAGATTACAGACAATGCAGGAAAGAGTGGAGGGTGCCGTATCAAGTCGTTGAACTTGCATTGTGCGACGGGTCAAATGGCTCCGGTATATATTTCAGTCAGTGGACTGACCGAGGAGGAATTGTGCCCAAAGAAATGTCCAGATGGTTTCCTTGCAAAACCAGTCCCAGGATTGTGTAAGGGTGGCAATGATGTACACTCAAATGGTGGTTTTGGATGGGTGGTCTTTCAAAGAGCCGGCACAAAGAATGTCAATGAAAAATTTAGTACTGCAAGTCAATTATTTGATCATTACAACAAGTATGTACTCATTCCGTTCATTGAAGAGGTTCGCAAGAAATTGGGATGGGTACCAGGACTTTCGATCCCTGAGTGGATGAAGGTGGTTGTTTGGTGCGATGGTGACATCCCCCAACTCAAAGCTATGCTGTTTCCAGAAAATGAAAAGCGTGACGAACAACTCAACATTGTACGAAATAAGCATCCTGCAGCTGGTACAGCAGTATTCCAGGCCTGCGATCTTTGCTCCTTCTTTAGGGATTTGCATTACGCTTCTGGCCACACCACTGCAAAGAATAGTACTGTAACGGGGTTGAAAGAGACATTCACTGCAATGATCAATGGTCCGTTGCGTGAAGCTGGGTTGAATCTTGACGGAAACATCGGAAAGAAGAAAGGTCTCATCGATATTGTTGCCTGCTACCCTGAAATTTTGGAGGAGCACGGAACATTGAAGAAGATCAAGAAGGGTTTCGTGGCTGCGCGACCAAAGTTTTGTCGATGCCTTTGCCGCTGAGGTAGAAGGAGTCAATGTCTGTTCCGTAGATGATGCAATGCTAGAGAATGCGGACAAATTGATGCCATTGTTAGAGCAGCGGCTTAACATCCATATTTCTGACCGAGTTGATGATAAGCTTACTGATCACATAACTCTGAAGTTTGTGAGACAAAATCTTCCAGCAGTAGCAGCGCAGATGTGTCTTGCCGGTCATGTCGTGGGAGATGTAGGAACATCTTCGTGCGATGATCGTTTGCTTGCTCTAACACACAGCAAAACATTTAGCAAACTCGACGATGACGATGAATTAAATAAACTCGAGGGATCCTACCTCTATTATGATCCTGCCAAAGACAAGTGGATACGTAGTGGATATGCAAGTGGGTTGAGCACAAACTTCAAAAGTCGTATGAAGCAACACAAGACAAACTCACTCTCTCTTGACCAGATGCGTGGTTCAAAATTCTACAGTTACTATCATTCGAAAGATTCAAAACAAAACCTTGGAGTGAGGAATGCATATTTTGAGAATCTTGATAGCTATTGTGCAATGGCATTTAATCCCAAAAATGTAAGTCAAATGTGCTCCATGAATGATGAGGGCAATTTGTTTGAGTGGGACGAAAAGTTTGTTCAGTTCCTTGAGAAGAAAGCAGAATCTAAAACTACGTCATTAAAGCGAATGCAGTTGAGTGCAGTGGGATATCTGTGGGAGATGTGTTATGATTTAATGCTTGCACGAAGTGATAACATATCTGAGAGTCCTGGATTTGAAGGACTCGGCCTACGTGGGAAGAAGCAGAAGTAGAATAAAAGTTAATTGTGTGTGTATTTTATGTTATGACCATAAACAAATTAATAAATTAATTATTCTCTCACCTGTTGTCAATTATTTGGAGACTGCAATTAAATTAAATGTGTTGCTGCTGCTACTACTGTGCTGCTGCTGGAACATGTGATATTTTAGTTGCCTCCTGCTAAGCTCACAGTGAACCAGCTTCTAATAATTGCATAATTATAGATTGTGGAGCCATTATAATTACCCTCACACCGACCCACGACAATATATTAATCAATCCGCAAAGTCCGTGTTCCTATGCAATTAATGGGAAGAGTTACGTCGATGCCATTGGCGTGACGGGTGCCCGATATGTTGGAAATCCACGTGTGTTGACATAACACAAGATACGTCGCTGCACGTGCTACCGTTGTTGATGCCGATCACATCGGTTGAAAGAGCATGAGTGATAGTATATTACAACGCGGAATCACGGCTGTAACTGCATTACCGATGTAGCAGGGATAGTCGTAGTACGAGCGTTCGTCATGGTGATAAAGGATTTTTTGTGGTGGATGATGGCGCAGAGGAGGGGCGAGGAGAGAAGTGAAAAAGGACCGGTCCAATTTTGTCCAAGGAGTAGTTATGAGATGCAAAATTTGTCGGAGGGAAGTTTTAGTTTGAAAAAAGCTAAGACGAATGGTACTAACACAGGGTATACTGTGTTTATGTTTATTTGTTACATGCTATAAATATATCCTGTTTATTGATGTCCCTAACTTCAAACCCCAGTGCAACAAAGAGCAAAGAGCAACGGACTTTGATGCAACTCGCACAACACGGCTTTTGAGAGTTCGACAGTTCGAGTGCAACCACGCCGTTCTTTGAATTTGCAGTGTATTCGGCGGCAGTTGTACTGAGAACACATGCTAACTAACAGCCATCATCATAACAGTTGTTGGAGAACTTCTGTTTATGCTGCTCTCTCCAGACTCCTCGGCGATGGTGGCATTATCTTCTCCGTTCTATAGCCTAACGGAAGGCAGATCGATGAAACAAAAATGGTCGATGAAGAGGAACAAAGGAGCATCGGGCGCCGGCGCTGGCACCAGCACCGCCATCCCAATTATTCAAAAACTACGCAGCCATCGTATGATGTCTGCACAGAGTAGTAGCAAGGCGAAGGGAAGGAAACCTCAGCCATTGTTGTCGTCCACTTGTAACTCTTCTCCCGATATGACACTACTCACAGTTCCCAGTGGTATCACACCGGGCGGTCAACTTGAGATATCTCCTCTCATGCCATATTTGATGAAGTTATCCTCTAGTGATACACTGAATACTTCTTCGACTTCAATATCATCTCTATCCGATGACAGTTGTGGAGACTTTCCATCTGTCGTGTTTCATGCAACTTTAAAAGAAGTTCAAGAATGTAACCAAGATAATATGATCCTATGGAATGATTTCAATGGGAAGAGCAGTGCTGGTACGGAAAGAGACCGTGTCCTATGGAATGATGGTGATATGGACGATGGAGGCTTTTGGCCATCTACCAATGTATTCCGAGAAGCCAATCAGGATGAGTTCTGCTGGTTGGAATCTACATCAGATTATTGTAACCAAGCAACACGCAAACAAAGAAGAAGAAACGATGCAGACCGAGTCTGTGAGCATAGTTTAAATATCATTGTTGAGAAACTTTCTCCTCGAACTGGAGAGACAATAGTATCATCTGAGGACGGCGTCAACTCTAATGATCCTGTGCTAAGTGAGTCTGACGATGGCAGCTTCGTCTCGGCAGTCGACAGTGATAGCTTCGTCTCAGCGATCATGATCATGTCTTCAAATGAAGACAATGAAACCACCACCAAGAGTAGCGAGAATTCGCCTTCATCACCCATCTGCAAGAACCACATACCACATGATTTACCCATACTTGCATTCAAATGGGGCG
>JALLBI010000266.1:0-14294 GCA_036940125.1 Mediolabrus comicus
TGGTGCAGGATATGGTTGAGGCAAAGAAGACGAGCAGCAATGAAACTAGAGCTAGAGGAAAGATGGGTTTGGATGCCTATTGCAGAGATCTAGCTAGGCGTTCTCGTTTTACTCTTCCTGCGCCTGTTGGAGTGAGTGATGGAGTGAATTCGTCAGACGTGGTAATCACGGCTGAGGTGTAAGGTAGCCGCCTGATGTGACTCAAACTTCCACCTTTGCGGAAGGAAGAAGGAGGGCAATCCAGTCCGCTCCGCTGGTTGGTTGTAGATAGGGACTAGTTATTCAAGGCTCCATGTAGCCTAATCCAATACTAGATAATCCATAATCCAGCCTAGCGTTTTTTTGTTTCACCAAAACACATAAACGCAACAAAAAAGCCCCTCAAAGTGATGTACTTTCACCTTCCCTTTCACCTTTCTCATTTAGAATATCTGTCATCATACCCACGAGCATACTCATTTGAGTCTTTATTTCTGCAATATCTCCCTTTATATCGACAATATCTCCCTTCATATCGGTCATTTCTCGGTCAATATTATCCTCGATTGAATTAATCTTGTCATTGATATCACCCAGTGCACTAGCCAATGCCCGATTGCCAAACAAGCTATTCCCTTCATTCGCGTCTTCTTTGTCATGCTTCGGTTTACGTCCTGATGGTTGTGTAGATGTAGAGGGCTCTGCCGATGGCTGAAACGAAGGATTAACAGATGGTTCCTCCGCACAGGCATCTTCTAGAATCATATCTACCGACCTATCCGTTGTTCGCAGTTGAGCCCAAGGATTTTGCTCGCCACTAGCATTAACTGGCCACCATACTTCAACATTTACTTCAGGAACTTCGCCCTCTAGCCGTCGACCCGAGGTGTCACACACTGCACCCATGGCCTGCAGTATTATACAAGTTTGCTCATTAATTGCATTGACAGTATTGACATTGATATCGTTGACCATTTGTACGTGTCTTTCCTGCAACTGATCTCTTACTTTCACGTGCTGATTGTATATATTGTCATTAATTACATTCAATGAATTAAAGTTCCACTCGCGATCTTCAAAAATAAGCTCGTAGTTCAGCTTAGCATAGTTGGGCTTCTTCTGATTTTGTGCAATGTACGTATTTGCTGTAGCTATCCACAATGAAAGAGTTATGAACTCAAGCGCATATTGGATTACAAGCACACCTAAAGTAACAGCAAAGCAAAGTGCTTTTACAATATTTCCTGCAACACCGCAACCTGGAACAGCGCTGCACCCTAAAAAATTCGCATCTTTCGTCTTCCTCCCTAACAAAGAAACAATTTGGTAAGAGTGAGCAGCTGCTTGTTGAGTAAGTTGTAAAGCATCAATTGCCTTCTTTGACGTTGTGTCTGACAAAAAAAACCAATTCGATAAAGATTTGTTAGCATATTGAAATTGAAATGATGAATCATCGTCATGCATTACTTACCATCAACCTTCTCCACATCGTGAAGTTTTGGAAGCTCTATCTTCTCAAGCTTAGGATCGGGAGGGTATGTTGGGGGCGAATATTTTATGGTAGTTTTATCGGGAGTTGTTTTGTTCACCATTTCATCAAGATCATCAAAGCTCTGCTCACACATGCGCCTGTTAAACTCGTCACAGACGACAGCGTCGTAAGGATAGTCAGCATCAAAACCAAGTCCTTCTCGTGTATGCGCGCATTGTGCTTCATCATTTGCATCTACGATCACCAAGTCTACAGCCCATTCTTCAAAGGATTTTGAGAACAAAGGAGGTCCATCTTCTTTTTTTGGTCTGCTATCAATACAATTTTTCAAAGGGACACACGGCTTCCTGAACCAATACCCCCCACCATTTTTACAAGCTGAAGGAGAGATTCCTAAATGCCACATTCCTTGATGTTGACATGTCATATCCTCTTTTGGATCATAGAAGCTACCAAAGTATTCAGAAGTAGTTGGGTTGTCTTGACAACAAGTACCAGGCATATAGGACGAGTCATTCTCTTCGATAGCGTTCACAACTGCAATTAGGGTCCCTAACGACATGTTATCTCCAAGCAATAATGCCATACTTTCATCACAGGTGCTCGCAACTTGCGATGATATGACATTATCAAACTGGCCAGACACACAATTTGGTCCGATGGACATGCCCAAATAATTGCCATATACTTGAACTTCTGCCATATGGAGATATGTCACTGGAAAATCTCGTCGTGGCATGTATATTTGCACGTACGCAGCTAAGACTTCTTGTGGCCAATCAGTCAAGGTTATTGAATCACCGACTGGTGAGCTGATATATTTCTCATCAAGCACCGTATTTCCATCTGCACCAATTAGCTGTACGTAGAACTTAGTCAATCGTTCCTGACAGCAGTCCTGTCTGTTGTAAATAGTGATCCTTGAGATCGAATAGCTCTGTTCTAAGTTAACTTTCCACCACGAGTCAGAACCAGGATTATCAGTGTGTGAGAATGTAGATAAGTTACCATCTACAGCCTTACCGGCATTGTGTGTTCCATCCGAATGGTTACTGCTTTGATTTGCTGGTTTTCCTAGAGCAATATTGGCACCGAGGATGTATCCACCTGGGAAGTTGGGAATATTGGTATATTTGGGTTCGAACTTTTTCTCAGGGTAATTCACACCACTGTTGAACAAAAAAGTAGATATTAGATACAGACTTTTACACACATCAGTATAAAACAAAGCAACTAAGTACTCACTGTTCTGACTGGAAGAATTGATACGATGTAGGAAAGACTGTATTGTTCCAAATACTGTTATCCTTCATATTGTAAACAGGTACCTGTGGGTCGGCAAGCATCGGGTTACCTCGTGGAAACATTGTCACATTCCGGGCTTGATACAATCGATCAAAAGCAATTGCAAATGTTGCACATGCAGCAAGTGAAACGGAACCACAGTATGAATCATTTGTTGCAACCTCGGGGTCAATCCAACCGTTGACGTTGGCTTTAGTTTCTTCACATTTTGTGCACGATGGATTAAAAGCGCTGTTGCAACATTCCGTCATACAATCTACTTCGAAGGCATATACATAACCACAACCTGAATGAGGAAGGCATAAGATGGGCGAGCGATTGGTGATGAGAAAGTCAAGTGGTGAAGAGTCAAATTGTACACCAAACTACTCGTTCCGATACACTAACTCACCTGAATAGACTGGTTGGTCATTAATGATGCCGCATGATGTCTTCCCTGGGGCCGCACTATCAAATATAATCTTTTTGGTATCAGGTGTTCCTGAACACTGTTTGTAGAATTCATATTGTGTTAGAAATGTATATCCACAGCCCACCCATACAAATTGTTCTCTAGTCAATCCGCATGATGATCCATAGTAAGCTGTTTCAAATGTATCATGGATCGGCTTGAGCAGCAACTTCACAGTCGTGTGAACAGATTCGCAGACTTGCTCCACAGATACTTGGAATGATTGTGCTTGTTCATCGTCGTTTGGACATGATCCTGTGTCATCCATTGGATCGCATGTTGTGTGGAATTGTTCCAAAACTGTTGTACAGGAGCTCAAGTCGGAAGGATCATTCAGCAAGCCATCTTGTTTAGCTGAATAATATTTGCCAAGAATCCCACCATTTGCAAGATCAAACACGTTAATATCTTTTTTGGTATAATCGCCAGTACTACTATCAATATAGAGCAATGTAGAATGTACTACCAGATCATAACTTGGGTGTGGGGGATGTTAGCTAGAGGCATAAATCTTATTTGTAGCAAGAGATGATCCACAACTTACCTAGACATATCCCCGATACAGTTAAACAGTCTTTGACACTGACATGTCTGGTCGGTAACATCGCAGGGTGGGAAGCACACAGGATTGATTTCCGCTTGTGCTAGAAGCTTGCGCCGATTGAAATTTCTTTCTTTAACCCTTTGACGATGGCCTTCTTCATCATCACTACCATGACGTGGATTGTGGAAACCGGCAAAGCGTTGTCGAGCTGATTCCCTTGCCTTCCTCATTATATCTTCAAGGTTATTGCCAAAGCCAAAGTTGGGAAACGTATCCCACTCAAAATCGTAGTAACTAAACCAATCGTTCGCATCTGCATCTCTCGGAGATGATGACGGCTCTGAGCTTGGCTCAAAAGAAGGTTGTGTAGATAGATCATCTTCTTGCAGACGACGATGCTGATCATCTGGGAGTAAGTGAACATTATCCAGAGTACGTATAATGTCTTTGAGGCCCTCCAGGTGTTCAATATAAACCTCATGGCCTTTGAAAGCATTTGTGAATCGAAACATTGCAACCAATTGTTCATCTGTCACATCATCCAACTCCTCTACAGAGAAGTCATCAAGAGGTTTGCTCTGGAGTGCCTCTGATACGTCATTATCAGAATCAACCAGTAGTAGAAAGTCTTGGTCAACATTCTTCACCTCACTAACCAAAGATCTACAAATATAATAAACACAAAGAAGATGGGATGTAAGATACCAACGTAACTCGTGACACACAGCCAAAAAATAGTAATTTATAACACGTCATATGTACACAAATAATATACAACATACCTAATCGTATTCGCAAACTCTTTCGTATTACCATCCCTGCCCAACTTGCTTAAACTTTTTATAGTATTGAGTTGATGCTCTATCCCATCGCTGATAGCAGAAAAAGTATGCACAGGATCTTTCCCCCGAAGGCTTTTGTGAATATCCTTGATGTGCTGCTGACCAAGACTGATCTCGTCGTGATGATATGAACTGGTATCTGCTTTTGGAATTCTGTATGTATGATGTTGCCAGTGTTAGAGGATTGTACATGAAAGAGAATTGCATTTCATAATATGTACAAAATCAAAACAACTCGTTTACAGTATCTTTGCCCAAGACACTTCTCAAGCAACAGGCAAGCAAGACATCGCTTACGACCACTCCAACTCCGCTCTTTTCCTTTGGTAGATGTGTGAAGCTTCCTACACATATGCTCATAAAAAGAGAGACAAACATACTCAAAGAACAAGATCAAGAACAAGCTTCAAAAGCACATGCTAATGCTACACATTCTTGAGCACTCATAAACTCAACTCCTCTACTACTCGGGTGCTGCAGTGCTTACCTAACAACTTCCTCCTCCGAGGCCCAACTTCCGGATAGAAGTAGGAGACACCAGGAGATTATGCTGGGATTTCTCATGTTGTAATTTAGGATATGGTAGAAGAGTACCACCGATAGGTAAGGATGATGATATACCTAGGAAGCAGGCAGGGTTGGAGGTTGGCTTGGTCGAAAGCTTCTCATTTAACTGAAATCTACGTAGGAATCAGTATGCGATCTTTTGAAATCGTGTAGCACCCTTTCTATTTCCGGCTGAGGTGGGGCTGAGTCTGGCTGAGGTCCTGTGATTTCCTCCTTCGTCTTAATTCCACCTTTGCAGGAAAGGAGGAAGAAGGGCGAAATCTAGTCCACTGGTTGGGTGTAGGGGCTAGTTATTCAAGGCTCCATGTAGATAGTCACATAACGACTTAATCCAATACCAGATGATAGTCTGGCTGTCCTGTGATTTCCTCCTTCGTCTTAATTCCACCTTTGCAGGAAAGGAGGAAGAAGGGCGAAATCTAGTCCACTGGTTGGGTGTAGGGGCTAGTTATTCAAGGCTCCATGTAGATAGTCACATAACGACCTAATCCAATACTATGTGATCCATAACCCAGCCTAGCGTTGCTCGATTTGCTACTTCTGGGCACAACATCTTATGAAGCAAACCAATGACTTGACTGCTAATCTCTCTTCCCCACGAGAGATTAGGATCATTTTGTGATGCATTCCAATAATAGTTTGGATCAATCAGATCGTGATATCCCTCATCATTGATATCGGGCTTTTCATATGGCTCTTTACCGGTCAAAAGAATAAACAATATCACACCTAAAGACCACACGTCTGCTGCAGGACCATCAAACTGGTCTGCTTTGTGATATATTTCTGGCGCTATGAAATGTAGCTTGCCACAAAAGGTGTGAGTATGCATCAATCTTCTTTTTGTACCAATTGTGATGTCGGTAACATCATCTGTTACTCCAGCAGGGTCGTCAGGATATGAATATGGCACTCTCAGTGACATCCCAAAGTCAATGATGATACAACTATCGTTGTCAACTCCATTAAGCAAAATGTTGTTTGTAGATAGGTCATGATGACACACACCCTTTGAATGCATATAATACAAGCCGTCAAGTATTTGTCGAAACAAGGACATTGCTTTGGCTTCAGGTAGTCCTTGAGGATAATGTTGGAGTATGTAAGTGCTCAAATTGCCACCAGAGAAATAAGGCATTACTTCGTACAGACATTGATCATCGGAGAATGCTCCTAAAAGTCCAATTACGTTCGGATGATCATTTCCTAGTAACTGCATAGCGCTAATCTCTTTCCATGGATTCTCCGGATTTCTTATATATTTTCCATTGTGAAGTCTTTGCATTACGCTTCTTTTGTCAACTTTAATTGCAACATACTCATCAGTAGATTCCCATACAATTGGATCATCCGACTCTACTGACAGCTGTCTTCTTCTTCGTAGAACAATCCCTTTCATAACTACTCCACAAATAGTTTGTTTCAAGCATACTGCAGTGAGCAAGTAAGCTGCATTATCATCTTTATGTTCAGCAGCAGCGGAGAGGAGAGCAGTCCCTTCACTACATTTCTTACTCTGAAAATCGAGATATTTCACAGATGTAATTTCAGACTTGGATACGATTGGTGCTGGGAAACCAAGTGGTGCCGATGGAGGCCCTGCCGATTCTACTTCAGCATATGTTACAGTCGCAAATGCTTTGCTGCCGTTCATAGTCATATATTGGTTCTGCCCTCGGCGTATGAAGACTCCCGCAATGGAAACAAGTGTCTAGGTGGCTAGCTGCTAAACCTAAATTTCTAAGTTGTATGTAGTTGACCGTCCCTTTAATACTGGCAGAGACAATGACAGATTGGCAACTTTAGAGCAGCGGCTTTTTTCTTTGCCCTAGACAGGGTGTGATCATCTTGGAGCCAGCGGTAATCATCATCTTGACACTTCTTCGAGTTCTTATTTTTTTGATGAGTGTATCTATCTAGATGGAGCTTGAGTGGTCACGTAAAAATTCACGCCCAATATTGTCACTTATTGGGACTTATTGTGGCAAAATCACGAAAATATTTTGGTCACGGAATTCATCGTGACGGCTCTGTTGAGCGCAAAACAATGAACAACAAAAAAATAATACTGTCGGCAAGCAAAAACATCGCAGATAGATTGATAGGATGGACGTGATTGAGTTGCTCTCCTCTGATGAGGAAGGCGAGGCGGCCGCAGTGGTAAATGCCAAGCATGTCAGTAGCAGTAGCGGGAGTGGGGAAGAGGATGACGATGTCATTTTTGTTGACAAACCACCAACTAAATTGCCGCCGCCGCCAGCAAGTAGTAGTGTCAACGCGAAGAGAATAATAGAAAATCCATATGCAAAGAAGAGAAAGTCATCAACGTTACACAAGGAGGGAGATGATAAGAGACAAATAAAGAAGCAATCCAAACAGAATAATGTTATGCAGTTGCAACCAGAGAGGGAATTACAATCTGGTCTTGTGTTCGAGGAAGATGTTGATCACATACAACAAAGTCGTAGTGCATCAGGAAAAGCTTCATTAAAACAATCTTCACTCAAGAAGAAATCAGGCGAAGATGAAAATAATGAAAATGATGAAGACAATGATAACTTCTTATCAAATCCATCATCTGCTCAAGAATATGCAGATCATCAGTACACAACTCGTGTTCTACATCATCTTCCACCAATTTTATATCATGATACTGATTTTGTTGCGGGTAATCCTGGTACCATCGATGGGATTCATAAAGTGAGAGGAAAATCGACGAAGAATAATAAGAAACATCACGAGAACAGTGATGCAGGTAATGCTCTGTCGTTTAGTCCACCCAAGTGTAGATGCCGTCCACCAATACTGTGTACTTTGGATTACTCAACAAGAGATGGACCAAATTTTGGCAGACCATTTCATAAATGTAGCAAGAAGAAAGGAGGATGTGGACACTTCTCATGGGCATTCAATTCATACATGATGCAGTGGTATAGATTTGGACCGCATAATGGACATGCTCTCGTAAACTCGGGTGGTTTTAAAGCAGAAGATCTGGTACAAGGTAAGGTTGGAGACTGCTGGTTCTTGAGTGCGTTGGCTGTTGTTGCAGAGAGAGAAGATTTGATATCACGTTTGATTGGATCAAACGTTACCAAACACAACATCAGCAAGAAGAAGGAGGGCGGTAATAAATTGACTCCGAGCGAGTGTGGTGTAATTGAGGTTACACTGTTTGAGGACGGATGGTGGAAGAGGTTTGTGCTTGATGACTTTTTGCCCTGTTTCATTGATCATGGAAGTGAGAAGATGGAGAATCAGCAACTGCAACTGGCATTGCAGCAAAGTTTAGCTGATGCAGGAATTTTTGGACCACAATCCGCTGTTGCCCAACTCACTGCCAAGTCCAAACAAAAACGGGTTTCAAGTAAGTTTGACCCCAATTCTATTCCAGATGAAAACTACACCACTCTGGCTGAAGTTCGTGACTTTCTCCAAAGCGATCAGTTCAAGAAGAACCCTACCTTCCGATCGAACAAGTCTGACTTCGTTAGTCAATCCCTTGAACCGCTCAGTCGTAAGCCAGCTATTTCTGACTTGGCTTACTCAAAGACCCGAAACAATCAACTTTGGGTCCAATTTATTGAAAAGGCATATGCAAAGATGCATGGTTCGTACAAATCCATTAGTGGTGGTCATGTAGCTGAGGCCTTTCTAGACTTGACAGGCGCCCCTACAATTGGTGAGTGCGTGTGTGGCATGCTTTCAACATGACTTTTGGCAAATATTGTGGCTCACCTACTTTTTTCTGCAACAGTATACAACTTTGATCATCATAATTTTAACCCACGGCAGTTCTGGTCAGACTTGATGACCTTCCGTCAGAAGCGACTCCCTATGGGATGCGGTACCTCAAATAGTCAGGGTGGAATTATCGGAATGCATGCCTACTCGATTTTAGATGTGCACGAGGTGAAAAATGTTGGGTTGGACTTCTTTACTGATAAATTGATGCAGGGTACTCTTGGCGGTGTTAGTGGGTTCACTGAGCTTGATGGTACAGTGCGGTTACTTCGAATCCGCAATCCGCACGGGAAGGGTGAGTGGAAAGGAGACTTTAGCGATAAGAGCCCAATATGGCAAAGGTTGTTGGCAAACAAAAGCAATGGAGGTGCAAGATCCAACGGTGTTTTTGATCTCACGGCTCCCCAAAGCCCAGAGCTGAAACGAACTTTCAAAGACGATGGGGTATTTTGGATTGACTATGACAGCTTTCTTATGGGTTTCCATAATGTTGACGTTGTCTTGGCATTTGAGGGCAATCATGCGAAGTCATTCGGATCAAACTTCGCGGTAAAGACGTCCACACATAGGTGCACAAGAGCCTTTGAGCTAAGTGCTGTGCCTAGACAACCCGGAGAAGATGGTAAGCTGAATGATAAAGTGGAAGTATATGTAATGGGAATACAAAAGACACGACGAGGAGCAACCCACGGTCGTTCTGACCGTAAGAAATCTTACAAGGCTAGCGACCTTGGAATTTTGGTGGGTGAGATGAGCAACGTTGGAGGCCAAGTTGAGCTAGAATCTGTAGATGGCTACTTCTTTGGGCTGACGAGGAATGGTCATGTGCGCTTGGTCCTAGACAGAAGTCAAAACAAAAGATTGGTCGTCATGCCTTTGAGCTTTGGTCATCCAGCTGCAACTGATGAAGAGCGCTCTTTTGTAGTTCGTTTCTGTGCGGACTCGCCGTTGTTGGTTTCAGAAATGCCCGAACCGCCCAAAATGAATACGACAATTCAGAAATATTGCTTTGGTGAGAATGTGGCTGCTTTTGGACACGTTGGTACGTCATTCCATCGAGGATCACAGGGCAAGAAGACTGTGTTGATGGAAGCTAAGAATGACTACTCATTTCTTTTCAAGGTCGTCCAAGTTGACTGCATGGCTGGAGGCGGAGGGACTGTGCTTCTGTATCTGCTTGTTAACGATGAGCTGTATGCTCGGTGTAGGACCCAGATCTCCTTTTCTATTGAAATCAATTGCCGCGGCATGGTTTGTCGTACTGCTAGCGGTTTATTACAGCATGAAACGATCTCAAAGGGAGAAAAGTTCAAGGCCGCATGGAGACGTTTTTCTTTCAGCTGTGCGTCTGAAAGTAGGTCAAGGTTATTGGCCGCTGTGGTTCAGGGTGGACAGGACTACCAGATGGGGTCGATAAAGGTCTCACCAATCGATAATGACGTCTCCTTAGGATCGATGGACAAGTTTGTTACCCTTGACCAAGACAAAAGCGACAAATATGCACGCTACGATGAATATGGTGTGTTTTCAACTGTTGCAACGGACTCATCTGTCATTGCCAAACAGACAAGAGGTGATGCAAGAGAAGACCAAGAGTTGGCACTTGCTTTGCAGAAGTCAAGGCAAGAGTTTAATCAAACTAGCTCAAAAACACCAATCGATTTGTGTGGTGAGGATAATCACAATGACAACAGAAACAGCCTTGAGGCTGCAATTTTGGCTTCACTGACAGATCAGCAGCAAGCGAGTGCGCCCAGTACAAAGAATACAGATACATACGACGAAGAATTGAAGAGAGCAATCGAATTATCACTACAAAACAAATAATAATTAGACTTTATAAGTATATTTTAGTTCTGATCTTTTTTCGCCTTCTTAAGGAACGAATCCGTTTGCAGTTTTGCATCAAAAGCATGGAGCTTTCCAGAATATGTCGTCGTACGCTTCATCGCCTGTCGTCCTGTGAGGTAGTAATTCTTTAAACAGAACCCAAACACACGGCAAAGAATTGTAGTCCAAACTATTTTGGCATAACTTGTCGGAATAAGATGTGTAAACGAAAAGTCACTCCCAATCTTAAATGGCGAGAGCTGCATCTCAGACCACGGTGTCGAAGAATTCCATTTGAATATTGGTTTCATACCACGAAAGTTGGCTAGGCCATGAATAAGTATGGCTGGTCCCACAATCTTCCAGATGGGCAAATTGATTCCCAGAACATCTCTGCGTGCGAGAAGGAGCGCAGTCATAGTTCCACACAGTTCGTGGATCGGATATATACCTCGAGCAATGGCAAAGAAATGTTTGTGCTCGTCTGCTTTCTTTGTGTACATCAATATCCGCCGAGTGATGTCAAACAGTTTTAGACCCAAGCTTGCTGCAAGCATTTGTACAACGTAACAATTTACATTCGTAACCTGCGGGGCATTAATGTCTCGAACGGCCTGAATAGTAGTCTTCTTACTTTTCTTCCTCTTGCCCTTATGTTGCACTTTCATAGGTTTGAAGTTTCGTGGCAGCTTACAGGTCCACTGGCATATCTTTAGCTTGAGATACTCTTCAATGATCGGACTAGCAACACAACTTGCTGCAAAATCAGCCGCAAAGAGTGTGATGCGTTTCGGTTTATATGCCTTTTCTCTTAAAACCCACGGAAGGATGGGAGTAGGAACTTCCGACGTTAAAGAGAAGATATCTGGTTCCCATATTTTGAATACACCAAGTCGAACAATTGTTGTAACAAATACCTCGGACACAAAGGCAAGGCCGTAGCCTAATGTAAGTGATACGTAGAAAGTTCCAATCGCTGTGTTGATGTTGTTATATTTGCCATCATATACCGAAATAAGCGATATGATAGGAGCAATTGCAGCAAGCCATACTATAGAAATGTTTTGTAAGAACAGTCGATTGTACTCAGGATGGGGCAAAGTCCGTGGTGAGACAGCGCAGTATGACATTAAAGCAAGACCAATCGTTGCAAAGCCAAGCTTTTGTACTGAGTCGAAGGTAATTTTTGACGTTGCTCCTGCAATCATCACTGCAGAGTCAGTCTCTAGAACTGAATAAGGTCCCTCTGTATTCATTGGTCCCATGGGCATTGGAGGGATCAGTGGAGTTGGTGGCAGTATAACTGATGACTGTACAGTCATCTGTTGTTGACTGCTCGTAGAAGAAGTGGGACTCACTTTTTCATCAGCCTCTGGTTGATCAATGACTACGTTCTCATTAGTATGTTCGACTGCTGCAGGCTGTAATTGTGATTCAGTAGTTGTCAATGACGTAGGTGACGTTTCTTGTGCAACTGAATTTGATGATAATGATGATTGAGGCGCCATCCCGTCATGTACACTATGATGAGGCGGCAGTTGCTGTGGTGACCATCTCCGATCCAGTGGAGCTTGTGAATTTGCGTATTGATACGGTGATGATGATGTAGATTGATATAATGGATGTTGAAATTGTTGTTGCTGCTGATGCGACGGTTGATTCTGCTGCTGTTGCTGTTGATGTGGTTGACCATTATTGTTTGTATAGCCGGGATACTGTTGTGGATATGATCCCGGAGGTTTTGGAGGAGGATAAAAATATCCATTTGCAGCGGCTTGGGCCCATGCAGCATAATTTTGCTCGTACTGGATTTGTTGTTGTTGTTGTTGTTGTTGTTGTTGTTGCTGGTTGGTGTTGAATTGATACTGCTGCATATTTTGATTAGGGTGAGGAGGTGAATATGGAGGTTGCTGTCCCTGTTGGGGAGGAGGTTGACGATACCGTTGATAATCTGGGTAGGCATGATTGTTAGTATTCGCCTGCTGCGGTGGCGGTTGCAAATTGTATTGACTATATGGCTGAAACTGTTGATATCTCTGATGTTGCTGTTGCCGATTGTTAGGATACATAGCAGAGGATTGCGATTTTCTTTGACGATTATACGGATCATTGTCATCCTTCTCTTCGGAGAAATCATCAGTTTCCGTCTCCCCATCTGATAAATAGACTGGATTATTCGGTAATTCAAATCCTGCCCCACTATCTGTATCATCGTCGGTAAAATCAGTAGTAGCACCCTCTTCAAAATGAGTTTGCATCTGTTGCTGATGTTGACTACGTCTCTGCTGCTCCTGTTGCTGTTGTTTTAGCTGCTGCTGCTGCTGCTGCTGTCTCTGTATCTCCAACAAATCAGCCTGCTTCAATCGTAATTCCTCCAACTCTTTACGCTCCCGTTCCTCACGTATGATACGCTGTCGTTGTATATCACGAATGTTACGTGCGCGTTGTTCACGTTGTTGTAACTGCTGTTGTCGTTGCTTCTCGGTACGACGTGTACGACGATATTTGGCACGGTCTTTGCTTGTCCATAGTTTATCCTGTGGTGGAGGAGGCGGTGGTGGCGGTTGCTGTTGCAGAGGAGAATTCGTTGATGATGATGATGTTGTTGATTCAGCAACAGCAGTATTCACCACCGGCGGATTCAGCAGCTGTGATGATGCTGCATCAGTTCCCAAAATATTTCTGCTTTTACTACTACTGCTGCTACTATTCTCAATACCTGATTCTGATGCTGTTGCAGCTGCTGTTGTTGTCGTTGGTATTGTTGATGTTGATGAAACAGTATGAGTTGCATAATCACTATCATCCAACATTGCTTGAAGTTTTTGTAGTGTGCGGAGTGGCTGTGAATTTGTTGTTGCTGTTGCTACTGCTGAATCGTTTACAGTATTTGACGTATTGATAGGAGATGATGATGATAATGATGATGATATTGGTTGTTGTGGTAAAATAGTTGCATCATTCTCAGCATCATCTTCTTCTTCTTCATCATCTGTATCTGAGCCACCACCTGAACCTCCATTATCATCAATTATTGCAAAGTTGTCATTAATGTTGCTCTTATTACTTTGGGCAGATTTGTTCACAACAGAGTCATGCTGTATTATATTTTCGTCATCGTCATCATTATTGTCGGATAGAATGCTACTACTAGTAGTAGTAGTACTATTTGGTACCTCCTCGCCGCCCTCTTCATCATCATCGTTATTAACCTCATTGTGCACAGTAATTTCTGACATGACCATAAAGGGGGTGTTTCCACCATTATTATTACTACTGCTAGATGCCTCCACCACGAGAATACATGGAAAATAAGTATCCATCATCCAACTAGTATTTATTAGCAGTAATATTGCAGCAGTTGTTGATAAGGATATTATACATGATCTGAATGGCAGCAGCATTATTTTGTGATTGTTGTTATTATTGGAACGCTTTTTGGATAATAATCTTTGTGGTGGTGGTTTACGACACTGACATGATGTTGTTGATGTTAATGCACCGCTGCAGCGGCAGCAATCTTTTCTTTTCATGTTGACC
>JALLBI010000267.1:0-13774 GCA_036940125.1 Mediolabrus comicus
GTCGCACTGTTGGACGGAGGAGAACTACACTCTCCTTCAATGAAAAGATTCTCGGTCTGGCTATACTCCTCATCACAGCTGTCCCTTTCATGCTACACCAGCGTATTCTTCTTCTTGAGCAAGGAGTGCATTCCAATAAATATAATAATGATATCGATAGTCCTCGTGAGAACTCTCATCACATAGATGCTACGCCGCCAACCAAAAGTGACGGCCATGATGTGCAACACTCCTCAAATGATGATCTTAATGGAGGAGAATCGTATTATGACGGAGAACTACCACCTAACATCGGTGAAACAGGACGATCACTTTTATCGAAAGCATTGCATAAACGACCAGTTTGGGATGAGGAACTCGACCCTGCAGTTGAGGAAGAGAGATGCAAAAGATACTTCGTCTGGGAAAAGTATAATAAAAACACAACAACATATAAGAGGAGGGATAAGAGGCGTAGGGTGTTTATGGGATCACTCATTGCTGATGATAGCTGGCATACACTTGCAACAATTGCCATGGAAACATATGGTATATACACTGCCGTAATATTTGTTGAAAGCAACCGTACTCAAACAGGTGTTCCACGCCAATCAAGATTTTTGGATGGGACACTTGACCACAAATTACTCGTGGAGAGCAATTTGTTTGGACCTGAGACGCAAGTGATACTGGAACACTTCAGTCATGAAGAAAAAGTAGATGGTTTAGGCATCATTCGTGAACATATGCAACGTGATAGGATTCTTCAAGCGTGGAAAGAGGCAGGAATGACACCGGATGATGTTGGCATTTTAACAGATGCCGATGAAACAGTATCACGAGACTTTCTACGGGCAGTCCAATCTTGTGACTTTCCTCAATTTGACGCCGAAACAGAGAATTGCGATACACCCAAACTTGCTGTGGCATCAACGGTATTTGAGGGAAGCCCTGAATGTATGACTACGACTAAAAAGTGGATGCATCCTGATATCATACTGGGAAAATGCATAGATCATATAGGTGATGATTCCTTCAAGTTGACTGATAGTCAGAGACATCGACCATTCGCTTGGAGGAAACAACAATTTACTAAGAAATTTGGAAATTACACGGGATGGCCGAAAGAAAAGGAAACATTCCCTCTGTGGAATGCAGCTGACTTTCGGAGAGATCAAGGCGGATTCAAGTTTGTTTTTGAGGACGTCTCTTACCTACGTTTTCGGATGGGCCACACTGGATTTCATTTTCACAACTTTTTCGATACTACTGAACAATTGAGAAAGAAATACTTGACGTATGGACATCCCGTGCCTGGAGCTGATAATATGACAATTAGCGAGATACATCCAGACTTGGATCTCTTTGTAGATTGTGTTTTGAACCGAAATGTATCATCCAACAAACATCGTCTCCTCCCAACAAAGCTTGAGTTCTTTGAGGGCCGTATACCTATCGCTTACGCAATAGAAGGTTACTCTATGGCGAGGCACAAGGAAATGGAGCAAGTTTTATTGTCAGATACATTAGGACACAACAAATCTTGGCATGACAACAATACTACTTTTGAACAGAAAATGAAGAAAGCACATAGTAACTCCATTGAGGAAAAATGATGTTATGTTTACTTTGTTATCATAGCATATGTGTAGAAATCTGCAATAGACGCATGCGTCTAGTAACGAGGACATGATAGAAAAGAAGCTGGAGAATAGTCTCTACTTAATAGGACACCAGCCAAAGTTTCATAAAAATGCGGAGTATTCTTTTGCTTTTGTGAAAGCATACGCGATGGTTGGGGTCTAACCCCTCCACGCCGTATTAGCAAAAATGATACCGTCGTATCTGAGTAGTTAGAGGAACAGGAGGCAATCCGATGATAAGTGAGGAAGGTCAGGAATGACATAATAGATAAACGTGAAACAGTTTTGATCCACCTTACCTGTCAGGATTGTTCTGAAGTCCAATCTTCTTGGCAGAAGTCTCCCAATACCTAACCTTCCCACGAGAGGTATCAACCTGCTTGTAATGATCATACCTCTTCCTCACACTTACAGGGACCATGGGACAAGTCTTGAAATGGATTCTTTGCCAGGCACATACCTCACGGTAAATGTTGGTCAAACGTAGGGGGAAGAATGCAGCCTTGGAGGCAGTCTTGCGCCGACAATCGGCACAATGGACACAACGGAATCCAACTCGACCGGGATAATGCCTTTGAGTGGAATTGGTAGAAGCAGATATACTACTTGCCATGGCGGATGATGATGCTGTTGATGAAGAGGAAGAACGTTCCTTTCGAGCAGCAGCGGCAGATCTAGTAGTAGGAAGACTTGGTGGATCGTTATTCTTCCTAGACTTCTTCGTAGCACGGTAATCTTCATCATAGTCATCATCACTCTCATCCTCACTATCGAAGTCTGAGATTTGAGGCACGACAAAGATTTCGAGCAACTCCTTCCGAACGTATTGATGAAGTTTATTCACCTCATCGACATCATCATCAATGGCAAGACGATCTGGATGTGTTAGGGAATTCGAGTGGACGTAATTGGACGCTGTAGAAGAAGAATCATCCGCGGCAATATATTGCAACAATGAACCTTCTTGTAGAAGTATATCATTATTATTTTGTTGTTGCTGTTGCTGCTGCTGCTGCTGCTGCTGCCAACAGTCTTCATCATCTTGTGCAATTGTGGCAGACGGAGAAGACAACATCATTTTCATTGCCATGTTGACAACGGTGCCGTGTTGTTGTTGAGGGCATCCCGCGCCTAGATTCTTCATGCTGCAAAGTGCCTTTGCCGCCTCCATCAATAATGTGGCCTCATCATAGTCATGACTACCACTATCACCGCGGTTATTGGTTGGGTAGGCAGGCATCAGCAAAGACGCCGCCGCCGGCGTGACAGCCAGGCTTTGAAATGATGACGCGGCGTAGGATGGTGGAACAGCGGACAACGTAGATATCGAAGAAGGAGCTGGATAATATTGGCAAGAAGGGAATGCATTACCCCCAACAGCAGAAGCAGCAGCAGCAGCAGCAGTAGTAGGAGTAGCAGCAGACACAGTAGCAACGGCAGCAGTGTCAAAAGATGATACGTTGTCATTGTTTTGGCTGTGACGGGGCAACAATTCAAATTCATCTCCAGTGGGCGTAACAACGGCATAGACAGAAGATGATGATTTGGCTGCTGCTGCCGCCTCTTCTGTCGCCGCCGCTGTCATAGAGATATTGTTTGGCATTGAAATGAACTCCATCTCTGCTGCCGCGCCGTTTGTTGAAATTGAAAGTGTCTGAAAAGTGAGGCAAATAATGAAAAACCAAAAACAAAAAACGGTGCGACGGCTATTTTGACAGTTCTCTTGCAGAGGTAGCGAAGTCAGTACTACCTTGAAAGTAAGATAACAACATATCAGTAATGTGCTACCTTCGTTACACAAAAAAAACTGCCAAAATAAAAACCCAAACCAAACGCAAACGCCAACTCCGGTGGGTGCGCCGCCGAAACCGTAACGAAGATGATGTGAGGGAAGTTGACAGATAACAAACTGCTATGAAGAGAAGAAGAGGAAGGGTCGGTCTTATCTTCATAATAGTTCATAGTTTGCCATCCATCGATTGATCAACCGCAAAGAGAATACACAACACAGACTCTCAACGCAAAAATCATTACAAAAAATCATGTCGGAGGCAACAGCTCAAAACAACTCCTCAGCGGCATCTCAAGCTCCTCCATCGATGACCACCGAAGCGTTCCAGAAGCATTACGGGCGAGGATCTGCTGCTTATCCCAGCAATCCTCCTCCTCCAACAACACACCACACTGAAGGTGGTCAAAGTTACCATAATCCTCACTTTGCGCCACCGCCGAACGAACCATCGTCACGTGGTGCTCCGCAGCACGGATACGCACATGCCCCCTCGTGGTATTATCAACAGCAGCACCAACACGGTGCGCCGCCTCCGCCACAACAGCAGTTTCCCAGTCCTCACAATAATCATGACACTTTAGCTTCTTCAGCGAAACGCAACAACGCTTCTCATCGTGGCGGTGCTCCTCCAGAACTATCCCCACCAATGGTAACACCCAAAGAAAGCGACGATGTATCAGATTCTGTGCCCAATTTGCCATCCGCTCATCAGACAAAAACAACATCAACGGCAGCTGCAAGGGCGAAGAAAAGACCTACAAGGTCGACAAAACAACAGTCATCTACTCACAAGTCTTCGTCGTCTACCAAAGAATCTTATTCTGCCGCTGCTGCAATGGAAGAAGAAATTCATGTGGAACCAATGAAACAAGACTTTTACTTCTATGCCAATGATCGATTTGATGCGGTCAAGGCACAGTGCGAGGAAGAATGTAAACAATCTTCTTCTTCTTCGGGTGGACGCGTTAAAAGCAACAATAAGGAGAATGAGCTTTACCGTCTTACAACTCTCATGAATGCTCGTCTCATCCAAGATTGGGAATCGGGACCTGCATCACTCCGTGCGGAATATATGAAGATGGAAGATGGTGATCGTCAACGTTTCATGAGTGAGGAGGAGGTGGCAAGTAGGCATTGTGCTACGCTTACTGCAAGGAAGAGGAGTCCGAAGCAGCAGCAACAGGCGGCTGCTGTTGCAAGTAGCAATAGTAAACGCTCCAACGACTTGGATTCAGATGGAATTGTTGATGCGACAAAGAGAGCCAGAGTTTAAATAATCATTGGGGGCATTAGTATTTTTATGTGGATGGGGGTGGGGGCACAATGTATTATCTTTTTTCGTACATTATTCATGCAGAACCAGAAATTAAACGTTAAATGTTAACAAACGGTAAAGTCCAAAGCTTGTGTAGTAGTAGTATTGAAGACGAGGAATATCATTATTTGTTGCCTAGTAGAACGGTACCATAGTTGGGCGCTGATCACCTTTCACGAAACAAGAAAGCCAATTAAACATCATCTTCTCTTCTCTGTTGTTATCAAGGGGGTACTAATTTCGATATAGGATCATCTCAGGGGGGCACTACTGGGAAAGTTTACTATCATTTAATCTAGCTGAGAACGCAGGGGGTATGAATTTTGAGCTGTAGGGAGGGGGAATTACCCAAAATTGGGGGGTATCAAACCAAGACCAAAGTGCACGACAAGCGACAAGTAGATATCTAGATGTGAAGATTGAAGATTATTTCATTTCAGATTTTTTGGAACCTATTCAATCATATCAATAAACATTCTTGTTCATGCTGGAATAAATATCATGAGCAGCACTGCAAAATACACTCACGTCCAAACTGCAGAAGCCGATGTGACGACTTGCGAAGTCCCGGTGGAGGGCATTCCAGTGGCGACACCGGTAGCATCTCAAACGAGCAGCCGAATGGGTGTGGCGACGCCGGTAGCATCTCAACCGAGCAGCAGCCGAAAGGGTGAAGAGAGAGCCGACGATGATGAGATCTCTATCACATGGGAAAAAGGAGAAGCACAACCTCCTGCATTTAGAGATAGGTGGTTTGCCGTCGCCTTCTTAGCACAGTTAATTGCCGTTTCCACAACTGGCTGTTTGACAGCATCCACATCTTGGGGACAACTATTTCCTTTGAATAATGATTCTGGTTCTGGTTCTGCATACGGTGGAGATGGCGAGGGTTCACCACAAGAGCAAGCTGCACCAAGCCACGACTTTTGGGCTATTGTTATCGGCATTTCCTTGCTTGTAGCCCCAGCACTCTCCATCTTTTCGTTGACTCTCATGTCGAGAAACGCCATTGGGATGATAACAGCATCTCTTTGGTTTTCCATCATCCTTTGTGGTCTTGTCGCCCTCCTCTCGTTTTTTGTGGCTCCTCCAGTTGGTGTGATCTATGGAATTTTCACTGTTTGCCTCTTCTGGTATGCAAAAAAAGTGAAGAACAGAATCCCATACGCAGCTTCAAACTTGAAGTGCTCCATCAGCGTACTTCAGAACAATCTCGGGCTTGGATTGGTTGCTATGGGCAGTATGATTGGTCTCGTTTGGTATTTGTCAACTTGGTTGCTTGCCTTCAACTTCACGATCAATCTTGACGCCATGAGGGACAAAACTAATGGCGATGACGAGCTGTCACCTCTGGGGGGATTTGTTGCTTTAATGTTCTTGCTTTCATTCTATTGGACACACGAAGTCCTTAGGAACATTGTGAGGGCGACTGTATCTGGGGTTGTTGGCACATGGTGGTTCGCTCCTGCAGAAGCAGCATCGTTCTGTTCATCAGGAGTAAGAGAATCTACCATCCGCGCATCAACGTACTCCCTTGGCTCAATAGCTTTTGGCTCTCTCATCGTAGCTGTATTGCAACTGATTAGGAACACACTTCGTAACGCACAGAACGATCGCAACGGAGGCATCCTGAGATGCATCGCAGCATGCATTCTGTCTTATATTGAAGCCTTAGTTGAGTATTTTAATAAATGGGCCTACGTCTATGTAGGTTTATATGGTTACTCTTACATTGAAGCAGGCAAACGTGTAATGAACCTTTTCAGGTCGCGTGGGTGGAACATCATCATCGCAGACAACTTAGCAAACCGCCTGCTTGGCATCATGAGCTTGACAATTGGTATCCTCACAGGGCTTTGCACTCTGTTCGTGTCATTTTTGGTCGACGAATTCGAATCGAAGCAGGGATGGTTGGGCCTTGGATTCTTCATTGGCTTTGTGATTGGAATCCTGTTGAGTGGTATCTTCATGGGGCTCCTTTCCTCTGCGGTTGATTCAGTCATTGTGTGCTATGCCGAAGCGCCTCAAGAGTTCAACGAGACGCATCCAGAGTTAGCACAAGAGATGCATGAGACTTGGAGTCACGCATGGCCTGATTTAGGCGGACCAGTTATTGTAGGTCTAGGTGGAGGCATTGGAGTAGTGTAAAATATTGTTTTAGGGATAGAACTGAAATTTGAAGACATCTTCGGGGAATGTTGGGGGCTGATCACCCTTCAGCGAAGCAAGCAAGCCGTACAACTCTTCTCTCCTCTTTGCGTCACGTTTGTTCTCGCTTGTATTGCTGTCATCTTTTTGCTTGTTCTTAAGTTCTTTCAATTCATCTTTTAGTGCCTTCCTTTCTCTAACTCGTTCATCCATATCTTTCATCTTTGTCTGGTTCGTCATAAAATCCATTTTCCTCAATTCATCAGTAGCGAAGACTTCTTCATTAGCCTTCTGCAGTCTTTCTATAATTGCAGCCGATACCCATGCATCCCTAGCAGCATAAGCTATCTGTTCTTCAGTAAGGTAGCGCGAGCCCCAATTGGACATTGAAAGTCGTTTGCTTTTGTTGAGCGAAACGCCAATCACCTTTTCTCCAAGCTCTTTTATGCCTGCTCTAGTGGATGGATTCTTGTAAGGGAGCAGGCACCCTAAATCGAATCTCGACTTCAGCTCATATAATTGTGTTTCCTCTTCAAAACTTTCTCGCGACCATCTATAAAACTCAAGCGCATCATCGTCAATTCCAACACCTACCTTGATAATTCTCTCATTGTTAATCACATCGCGCAAAACTGCAGGAGCATGAAGGGCACTTCCATCGCCACAACGTGAAAGCTGAATAATGATACATGAAGTAGGAGTTGAGAGTTGGACTGTGGCAGGCCCGTCAGGTAGCGAAGCCCGCTCTGGTTTCCATGGTGGTTTTGCAATCGATTCTTGATCAAACCCCAGAATGGAGCATACATTTGCGTCGTCACTACTGAAGGCTGCAACATTTTCTTCAAGCCACCGTTCTATGATTCGTGGATCTTTAGTAGTCAGCACCGGCAGCGGTGGCGCTCCAACAACCCCCTCTAGAGCAGGTATAGTGTGGCTTAGTTTCTTGGAAGGAGGCGAAGATGAATAACGAGCTTTTTTCCTGATGCCAGCATCCAACGACACAGATGAATGAGTTGTTGTTGTTCTTCTCTTTCTATCAGCTGAGATGAATGCATGTGACATGTTCAGTTGATCCAATAATAGAACCAGCAGCACCAAGAAAATCTTCATCACCTTGGTCGCCTCCTTCACATCAGTATTAGGTTGCGAGATATTCCTTCGAGATGGATGTGGATCTGAGATCAGAGATGATGTGAGGAGGAGAAGATGATGGGTTAGGGTGAGGGCACCTAGGTAGGTAAAGAGGTAGGTTGAATGATAGCATTGACCCAGAAGAACAAGAGCATCACAAACATACATTGGAGGAAGCTCCTTATTGACGATCGATCTTGTGAAAGAAGAGGCCTGCACCATAGACGAAGCCAGTGTTATTGATTCCTACTTCTTATTTGTACATTAACTTAAGCGGAAGAAGCCGAAAGGAATGCTAACTACTCCCACCACGCTACCGCTATCTTTCTAACATCTCTCTTCTTTCAAACATGATATGTACACCTATTACCAATCAAACTTCTCCACTGATAAATCGATTCCGTACTTGTGCCTCAAGTCTTTCAATTGAGAAAGTACCGGTTGGGAACCACCACAGTAAAGCATGCTCCAATTCTTAGCTGCAAACTTTCCTCCACCATGAAGATGATCTTTGATCCCAAACTCATCCTCCTTCAATGATACGTTTTTCTTTGATTCAAACAAGTCTCTTGCAGTGCTCATTTTCTCTAGGCCTCTTTTGACAGTTTGTATATCTTCCTTTTCTCCCCCTTCAAGCATTAGATGCATAAAATTCTCAAACTCAACTCTATTTAATCGACAGTTGTCGTCAGCATCAACCTTTTCGAAAACTCTTGTAATATTGTCTGCCTCGAAATCATCTGCCAGCAAGTTTCTCATCGTTGACAGCACTCCTTGGTAACTGACTTCATTTATGAGAGGCTCCTGATGTTCATTGTAAAAATCACTAGCCTTCAGCGTGTAGTCGAAGAGTTGATCCACCGAATATACCGACAGGGCCTTCTCTACGAGAAGCTTGGTTCTCATATCTTTCGGTGTATTGGTCACTACTCTCTTACTCAGCTCTTCAGGAAGTCCTTCGCCACTGACAATGGAATGAACTATGCCTGAAATGGTCCTCTCCAAGTTTGGACGTCCATTGAACAAGAACACATTGGAAGGCAACTGTCTCTCTGGAAAGATAATGGATCTCTTTCCAGTGTAGTAGATCAGAGTATAACCATCTGCACCAAACTCCACATTTTGTAGGAAGTGCTCAACTAACCCAGCATCTCTGCATATCCAAACTAGATTCAGGCGCCTACTGGTGCATGAATATTGCTTGATCAGGCTGATAGCAGGTGTTACACCAATACCAGAAGCTACAGCTACCAAGAAGTCCGAGTCCATCGCTGGAGAGCTGAACGGCGATAGAAATGGCCCAACAACAAATGCAGGTTTGTGAGCAGGTATTGAGATTGTTTTCATCAAGTCTTCTGTCCAGTCGCCACACTTGGTGATACAAATAGACGAAGTGTTTGGTTTGTTGCCAGGGAAAACAGTAAAAGCGTGGAATTGATATTTGCTTAACCAAGGAAGCATCAAGTAAATATAGGCTGAGTTCTGTTTTCCAAAGCCTGGAGGGTTTTCGAACTCTATCAAACATGACGAGTCACCGAGTCGCTGGAAGTGTGCACTTTCGATGAGGTGACACTTGAACAAGCTACCAACGATGTAGTCGGCTGCGTAGATGAACAGAGGCAGACCAACTAGCCAAAAAATCCGTTGAGGAGCGTGGCACATGATGGCAGCACCCCACACAATTGAAAAGTAGTGAAGGGCTGTTGAAGGAAAGTAGGCAAGGCACAGCAAATTGTGTGAGGATGAAGCTGATTGGCCAAGAGCTTCACACGTGAACGAGTCAACAGTAAAACTACTTACCCTTTCTCCACTCAAACTTCATCCTCTTCTTCAAGTATGGAACCGCCATCGGAAGCGCAATAAAAGGAGTCAGTGAGAAGGCAATGAGACCAGTGATGCCAGTTTTAGTTGTCCACAACAATTGGATGTCATTGCTGCGACGCGCCCATCGCAATAAGTGAAAGAAGCTGTGGCATGTTGTTTCAATCGCCACTATGGTTCCGAAGAGACTGTGGACTTTATGATAGTCACTGAAGTTAATCCAACATCTCAACATAGTAGTTTGGAGAAAGTTATTCAGATTGTTTGCCTTGCTAAGGAATAACAGCATGTAGAGTGGGTAATCAAACCAGGCGCTAGCTCTTGCAATAGTCAAAAATATCATCGACAATAGATCATCTGCACAGATTGTCTCTCGAGGACATATGCATGTGTTCACGCCGATACAACCATTGCTCCAAGGCATTTTTGCAACCTCAGACGATGGCATTCGAGCACCAATGGGGTAAGGAGCCCAAAGAGTGATCATGCATGCTATCAAGCTTACTAAAGAAAGGACAAAGACTCCGTGCCACCATGTATGCCCCGCCTTGAGACTGCTCCTCTCCTTATCACCATGTGCAAGAAACTCGTAGTTAGGCAATCGTCCAGTAAGTGACTGCTTCTCCACATCGAAAGAAGATGATTCATTCTTGCTACTCATTTGTTTCAAGATGGAGAAGCGGCGGCTACTGCCAGTCCCTGTAGATCGACTGTCATTACTTTTTGACCGTGAAGACCGACGAGAAATGGTGCGACTGATCCATCGTCCACGACTAGGGTTAGCCGCCTCAGCATCAGCTAAGTCACTACTTGCAGCTGCGTTAGATGCACTTCCACTGATGCTGCTAGAGGAGTCATCGCTCTTTGTTCCATCAGATGAGCATGAAAAAGATGCCATCGTAGATACAGTCTGAGATGATGTGACTGTTCTAAAATTTTGATTCGAACCACAGCGTACTGGCTTATAAGTCTGCGGCAACACACCTGACTCTAAATCAGGCTCCGATTCGGATGGAAGGGATATGTGCGTATCAGAGCGTGTTGATGTACTCCCGTCGATGCCATGATTTGAGCTTTCTAATCCTCCAGGCGGAGACACATTATTATCTTGAATCACCGAAGAAAGCTGGGTTTGTAACTGCCGTAACTCTTCAAGTCGTATGGATGCAGCCAAATCATTACTCAGCCTTCTTGTATTACACCGGCGCCCTCCTTTGATGCTGCTGGACAAGATGGGTCTTTCCGGTTCAGGCTCATTAGCAGGTAGACTAGTAGAACGAGAGTAGGGTACCACTCCAGACTCTACATCATTAGATTGATCAGCACCAATGGACCGAAAAGATCGAGACGAAACTGTGGAGTGCATCGAGTTGTCTAGACCATCAGAAGCAGACGCGACATCGTTTTCATCTTGTATCACGGATGACAGCTGAGTTTGCAATTGCCTCAACTCTTGTAATCTTACTGACACAGCAAGCTCGTTGCTCAGTCTTCTTGGATAGTGCGACATGATGGTTCTGTTGCTTTAAGTAGATTATGTGCAGGCAACAAGCAACAGCAACTTTGGTCGAAGAGTAGGTATATATGTAAGTCGGTTTGCTTTGATAGTGACTGAGGGGCGATCAAATCACAACTTCTTCAAGAGCGCGTTCGGTTCTGAGTAAGAATAAGAGATTTTTAATACTAATTCCTAAGTGGAAATGGTCATCTTGAATACCGGTTACTACGACACGGTGGTTCACGCTGAAAACGAAGTGAGCTGCATCAGCCCTACTGGTCACTTTACTCCCATGCCACTATCTACCGCCTTTCATAGCACCATCGGCCTCTGCTTGAGGTAAGTGTTATTTCGGTTCTCAAGAAGTTCGAAGTGCAAGTACACAAGTATGGTAGATACTTAGGTGGCTCTTAGGTGGGTTGTGTGAAAATTATTGCAGCCAGATAAGAAGTAGTAGGTACCATAGTTTTAGACTTTAGAGAGTAAATGTTAAATGATTGCTTTAATTAACAACCAGAGAACATTTGAACAATGAATTCAAATTCTCCTCGATAAATGTGTATTGGCGGCTGCAGTTTAATGCATCTAATATGTACACACAAGGTTTAGATTAGATTACCACCATGAGTATTACTTCTTATTCATTTCTCCTCGCTACAAGACAGAAGGGGGCTGAATTCCAAGCACCACCACTCCATGTGAAGTATCCCATTCCCAAGAGTAGTATCACCCTGTCTGTCTCCTCTTGCTGTTGCTTCTCATCATTACAAACTGAATTGAACGATAGCGGTATTACTCTTAATTCATCAACCATACCACGCCATATAAGTGACATAGGCGAGCTATTGCAGTGAACAGAATATCGATTGATGAGTGATGGAGTAGAACACAAGGCAGATTGACCAATTGAGTAGTCAAATGTTCTATCGAATACAACCTCCATTGCTCTACTTGCTTTTTGTCCCGCATCCCCTTTCTGTTTTTGACAGAACCTGTTCTTTCCAATACATGATAGAGAGCCATTATCTTTTACAGAGAAGTAAATTTTCCCTAGCCATCTCAAGCCTTTTCCAAATAAAACATTTGTGATGAAGTTGGTAATAGTTGTCTAAAAAATATAATACAAACATTGTAGACTTCATTAGAATTTCAAGATGCAAGGTTGTTTGTGATTACAACACAAACTTTGTGTAATAACATCATCTCTCACCAGTATTGGTCCATTGTCCAATAGATATCCTTCGTACACCCAATCATCTTCATTTGTCTGTTGCGATGTAACCGCCAAATCATTAATATCTGGATGTTCGCAATCCAAAAAGAGTGAAATGAGATCTTTGCGTTTCATTGTTCGCAATTCTTCAATAGCTTCGTCTAATGATTCCCAGCTTGCTGCTTGACTCATCATGTCAGAGTTAAGTGGTGATGATATTTGTGGCGATCGCTTTCTGTTATGACGACGGGCAAGCGTGAACATTTCGTACATATTATATACTGACGCGCCTGAAGTTATTGTTAGCGGGTTAGGATGACATAAGACTGTAATGGAAAGAATACAACATACGCCGGCGATCTCACCTGAGAGTAAAACTGCAGCCGCTCCTGCAGCGGCAGAAGTCACAGGTAACACCATCATCTTGGTAGGTGGTGGCTGGTGGCGTGGCAGATATCTAGCGGAGCAGGTATTAGCACAGCGTGTATTACTATGGAGGCTATCGTCTAGAGGTGAGAGTGACGAGTGGTGAAAAGTGAAAGAAGTGTAGGTACCATACCTACAGTTTGTTATCACCATGCCCAGAAGAAAAGAAGAGTAGTGCTTCAATACTATTAAAATCACATGAAAGCTACAGATTACTATGTCATCTTTATATTGCTGTTTGCCAAACTCAACGCAACCTCGCACTACTTGAGCTTGTTCAATTTTTCCGTCAGCCTCTCACTCATCTTGACACTCTTACTTTCCCTTTTTCTGAGTTCAACTCTCTTCTTTCCGATTTCTTTCTTCCCTGCCTCTTTGATATCCTTCAGAAAGAATGTATTTCCTGCACCGACTGCTCTTGCTGCAACTGTGACTTCATTTTTGCGATTAATCGCTTTGCTCGTTGCTGCCTCTTGCTTAGCGAGCGCTGCCTTGCGTCCCTTTGCAGAGTATGCCTTGCGACCCTTGGACAATTGTTTTTGCCTTTGACTGGCTTTTGATTTTTTAGCTGGTGCTTTTGATTTCAACTTGAAGCCGCCTTGTGCCATTTTGTATTATTTTGTATAGTATTCGGTATGTTGGATGCAACTATTAGCCACTGATAAACTTCCACCGAGGCGTGAGAACTGATGACAAAAAAACGCTGTCTCAAAAAAAAAGGCGATAATAGAGTTGCTTATCAGTTTTGTTGCTGATGATGTTTCTTTGGTAATGGAATACATCAATAGGCATAAGTTAGTTACACCAC
>JALLBI010000268.1:0-14069 GCA_036940125.1 Mediolabrus comicus
GTAATTACCGAGTATAGAGAATTTTGGGTTCTTCTTCAAGATCTTTTGAATCAGTGCAGTCGATCTTGCTCTACCTTTTTCTAAATCGTCTCGGGTGATTTCGAACTCCTGTTCCCATCTATCATCCGGATCACCTCTTAGACGAGGCACAAAGGGCAAATTACTTTCTACAGTGGCCAATAATTTGTCCAATCTATCCCGATCTTCCGGTGGCAGTTTTGATCGATTCTCCATTAGATGTGGATGCATAGGCGCAGTTGGATCAATCTTCAGACGTGGTTCAGCTTCGGTTGATGCACCGGAAGAAGTTTCGTGATGGCAGTTTGTGCCATTACAGCAGTTCACATTCGTATCAAGGGAGGTAATACGTTGCGAAGACGATGACGCTACCACTACCAACTCGGAAGTATTAGCGGTTACCAAACGATCTGCAGTACCAGTACCAGCGGATATCCTGGACAATGAGGCTCTCGCTCTCATGGCTGTCACTTCTTGCGTGTATGAGAAGATAGAAGGAGGTTGAGTATAAATACATGGGTGTCATGAGATTGGAAATGTACTAGCATCAAACTCACCAGCTGCATCACCATCTTCGGCTCCAGGAGACTTACGCTTGAGCGAAGAAGAAGAATGACTCAGAAGCGCACCTTCGTAATCGATACCACACTCGTGGAGCGGATGAGATAGAGCAAATGGGCAAAGAAGAAAATTGTCACGACAATGTCCATGCAAATAAGCGCAGCACACCTCAACACCATTGATTCTCACAGATGGATCGGCTGGGCGGGCTTCGCTGTTCAACTCAAGACGAAGTTCAGATGGCCATGTTACATTGCCTCTCCTAGATTCTTCTAGTAATGCAAGAGCATTCCCTTGAAGCATTGTTATGAATGCAGTATCGGGTGTTTCTCTCGTAATGTTAACAAACGGACCAAATTGACGAAACCATCCCATGATGATATAATCACAAGTAGGAAGACCGTCCCCATGCACAACTAGGACAGTCAGCTGGGGCTGTGATCGGATTGGAGCACGAGTGCGCTGTTGCATATGTCGCTCAAAGGCTGATATTTGGTGCATGCTTGGTTGTTTATGGGCCCGAAGAACACCATGTTGTTGTAGCAATGTTTCCTCCTGCGCAATATCAATATCCACAACAATGAATGCATAATCAGCATTTGGTTTAACCCGATAAAAGTCTGCAGCACTCTGGCCACTCCTCAAGTATTGTTCAAATCGACGAAGCACTTGGTCGTCGTTCTCTCCTGGATTGCATCGTACGAAAAAATTTACGAACATTGATAGTTGAAACTAATCGCCACAGAAATGACGACTGTAGAGGAAATGTAGAAGGTGTAGACTGACGAAACGTCGATGGAATAATGTCGGTAATCGGTGGAGTTGGAGTAGGTGTCACTATGCAAAAGAGATGAATAATTATCAATATCAATAAGAATCAGTTTGCATGTAGAAGCATAGGTCAACAAAGTGCAATGCTTGCTTACCAATGAGCCTACACGGCGTAGAAATGACGCGCCGATAGGACGCAAAAAATAATAATTTCGGCAGCGGCAAGAGTATAGCGGCAGCAAGTCGCGTACTAACAGTCCAAGCAGCACAGTAATACAACGTTGGATGGAAGAGAATGATCGGTGGGCCGTCCTTTCTTCAATGCAACTGTAGAGCAACGGTCGATGGTTGGATGGTTTCGTAGAAGCAAAAAATGAAAATGAGAAGACAAAAAGTGCTGTCTTTTTCCTGAGAGAGGTACCTCTCACAGTATCTTCAGTACGAGTACCGTACGGAGTTTTATCAAGCAAAAGAACATAATATGGGTACCTACGCTGACTTCTGGATAAGTTATATCAATTAGTAGAGATTGCTCCTTACTACTTCTTAAACTTATCAACCCCCCTATATTAACATTTGTCCTTCGGATGAAAATTTGCGAGAGTTGAGACACCGTTTTCATCATCCGTAGATAGATCAATTCGCTTACCTACTTAGTTTCCCTCATCTGAGTCGAAGTAGCTATCTTCACAGCGCTGCTCTTGCTTGACCTTAAGCCAATTCAGCAGGCGAAACTTTCGTCATCGCAACCCTCTTTCGAGCTCCAAACTCAATTGTTCTGCGTCTAACCTTATTGGATGGTTTCATCTTGGCACGACGCTCTCGGATAGCCACGATGTCTTCTTCCGCCAAGTTACCCGACTTCAGCATTTCTACCTCGATTTCGTCTCGTTTATTGAAGCATATCAATAAACACGACAAAATAAGCATCAAGAGTGTTACCATCAAGACAACCTGAACGAAGACAGTAGCCGGCCTCACAAGGCCATGGAGATAACTTAATAGTTGAGGGCGGCACATGTCGTAGGCACAGGCAGACTTCAATCCAGAATCTAAGCAAAGCCTTTCGTCGGGACAGCACAATTTCGTGGAGAAATCACAATATTCATCGTTCACTTCTTTTTCTGATTGGGCGCAATGCGAGAGTTTTGTGGGGCACTTGTCCTCGTAGAGCTTCATTAGCCAATCTGCCGCAGCAGAGTCTTGGAAGGATTCGGCGAAGTAGAGTTGATTCACGTAGCTCGATACATGGCGTTCAAAGTTATTGTACTCGGGGAAAAGGGCAACATCTGCGACGATTGCATCCATCCGTAGCGTTTGGTTCTGGAGGTATCTCAAGTTAACAATTCCAAAAACGAGGATTGTAATGAGCAACAGCTGATGTGCACAGAGCATTATCCTCCCACGTGCGAATAAACATCCACGTCGTTTAGTTTGACGCAAAGCAGCACAGCATCCATAGCAACTGCATGCCAATGCTGCGCCCGAGATGGCCAGAACAACCGCTGCTGTGGTTTGCGCAACAGGGAACAAAAAGAGGGGAATTTGTTTGCTTGCAACAAGGCCAGCTCCAACGAAGCATAGAAGCGATACTAAGAGGAACAGCAGCTCTCCAACGAGGAACAGTAGTTTGATCGCCGCATTGAGCCTTGATACGTTATTTAGCATGGTGATGAGGAGCACAATTTAATGAGCAAATCGTACCAAACAATAAATTTGATGAGCAATACCAACCTCTCTCCCTTCTACTTATCGCTCCTTTGAGATTAAAAAATATTTACGAGTGCACAGCTCACGAATATTTTAAACTTCATGCATCATGCACAACTCTTCAATCGACGAATATTCATATCCTCAATCATGAGTTTGCCGTACTCTTAATAATGGTATCGAGGAAAAAAGCAAAAGGAAGGGAACGGAAGGCGGCGAAGGAAGCCAAGGCGGCGGATACGAAGGAACAGGAACAGGGGGAGCTCGAAGCGCAGATGCAACAGCTAACGATCAGCAGCAGCATTGACTGCCGTCATCATCAATCATCGCTATTGTCGGAACACGAGCAGAAGGAGATTGTCCAATTCGTCAAAACATTTCAGGCGGCTTTTAATGATGAATGCAATGGCGATAGTTTGACTTCCTCTTTCAACGCAGGCCTCAGCGCTACAATTGATAAGTTTTCTGATTTATGGAACGACGATGAAAAGATGGAGACGGTTGTATCAGTCTTTGTAGCCGGAGGAACAGTAAGCATACTCGATGGCAACGACGTCTCTGCCCGCCGATTTGCTTCATTTGCTTGCTTTTTTGAGCAGCACATTAAGGCTGTCTTGCAGAAGACTCAACCTATGACTGACTGGCAAAGTATCGGCGAGCTTGATTGGGCCGACGTTAAGACGCTCATTAGCTTCTTTCGGAAGCGCATTCCTTGCAAATGCTTGGATAAAAAGTACAAAGAAGTCAAATCCGTGGTGAAGATGGGCATCTGTCGCAATCCAAAATGTAGTTTGCCAGATAGAAGGGCCGAACGACAAACCATGTTTCACTGCTCCAGATGTCGAGATGATTGCTATTGCAGTGTCGAATGCCAAAAGGAGAACTGGCCAGTACAAAGAAGTGAAATCATCAACATGAAATGCTACAGCTTACTTAAGAGCGACACGTGCCATATGTTCGTTGCTAAACACCGTCATGCTTACTCTCACTCAACAATACCAAGTCTCCCATAGATATCACTAATCTTGCGATACAATCCCACACTTTCCATCAAATCTCTCTTCCTTTTGTCTTCGTCAGAATCCAAGAATACGATATCTCCACGAGCAGGCAAGACTACACGCATGCGATCAATGTAGTTATTTATCAGTGATAGTGCCGATGACATTTGACGTGGTCGTGAGGCAGATGTGGCAAGATAACCTTGATAATCAAGTCTTGGTCCGATGGGCGGAGCGGATCCGAAACTACCGCCTCTTCCATACTCGTCGTCATCGTCATCATCATCATCCAAGTCATTCATGGTAACAGAACTTGAACTTTCCAATGGCAAAGCAAAGCCCGAGCAGCATATATTGCGTTTAGGGAAAATGTACGTGACACTTCCAAATGTGTGACCGGGAGTATAAACTGCCAATAAACGATGTTGTTCTTCCCTTTCACGGATTGCTTGTTTTGTATACCTTGGATCGTCATCGTCCTCCTCCTCATCATCATCATTGGATTCTTCATCTTTATCCAAAACTCCCTCATCATCCGGAGGCAATTCTCCATCCTTCAACACTCGAGACTTGGTATCCTCATCCCATTCTTCAATCGTCAATGGTCTTCCCGTCTCTACAAATGTTTCTTCCTCATCCTTCCATCCCCAGGGACCATATCCATCTAATACTTGAGTAACCTCCTCACGACATTCTCGTGGGATATCCAATCGATACATAACAACCTTGGCCTCCGGAAATGCCTTTTTCCATTTCGTCAAATCAGATTTACGTGTAACATACACTCCCGGAGAGGAATCATAATGGATGCATTGTTGATTGGTTAGTAGAATAGCATCAAGTGTCGTCCCCTCCTTTGTTTGTTGCTTTGATTTACTTGTAGTAGTATTATACTCGGGATTCATAAAGTATCGGATTTCATTTGCCAATTTATCCGAATAGGGTGGTAAATCAATCATTACATGTGATTCTCTTTCTTCCCAATTATCGTCATCATCGTTCCCCCGGTGCCCCATGGAAACTATCCATCGGACAGGCTCTATCCCACCATAATTCGAAATGGTATCAATTCTTGCTATACCATCATGTTCTTTTTTATTACTACATTCTTCTTCTTTATCCTCCTCAGCCAAGTTATTGTTGCTGCTGCTGTCATCAGTATTCTTCTTCTTGACACCAACAGGAAATCCATCCTCATCATACTCAAATTCCATCATCATCTCCTCCTCATCTTTATTATTCAGCATCATCCCATCATCATCATTGTATACACCACTTATAGGGGTTAATATTGTCTCAAATAATTCTTTATCAGATGATTTTTCAAGTGAATCGGCTAGTGAATATCCTGTTTTGGGAAGTAGTTCATTGTAGGCCCGTTGTTCTTGGTCTTGTTGATTTTGATTTTGATTCTTTTCTAGCGATGATGATAGTGAATTGGAAGATTTTTGAGCTAATGTTAATGATTGTTTAGAGATAGCCATTGATCGCTTCTTTTTGCTACTATTGCTTGACTTTTTGTTTTCTTTATTGATAGATGCCTCCTTCTTATTGTTCACAGTATCATCATTAGACGATTTTGCCCGTAATATTATTGGTACAGTTCTTGTCCTCGATGTAGGCAACAACATTTTAGCAGTTGGCTTTGAAGCTGCTGTGTGTTTAGTGATGCTACATGCTCCCTTGAGAAGTTGTGGCGACGGATTGATCACGAGGGATGATGATGTTGATGGAATGAATGCCATCACTCCGCTGTGCAGAGCTATATAACAATATGATGATGCGAGCACTAATAATTGACGCCACATACTTCTTCTTAGTGAGTTGTATATAGCTCTCTCTCTCTTTCTTTCTCTCTCTTTCTCTAGTATAGAAGGATGAAGGAATACACCGCGGCCTGATAGCTCTGCTGATGATGAAGTAGAGATGATGATGGATAGGGATGATGGCAAAGATGCTCTAAAGAGGTGGGTGAAGATTATTTACGGTCTGTCTTCTCCGCCCGCCCGCACAATGATGAAAAATCAGCCTCTGGTATGGTAAATTAAGCTCACTACTTCTTGTCTATTTCATCACCATTGTATCAGCCATATCTCAAATACATAATGGAATGGATTAGGGGAAAGTTAGGTCTTACGCCGTCACCATCGTCCAATCAGCGTGAAGAAGCTACGGCGTCGGCTGCCCAACGAGACGATCAAGATGATGAATCTTCATCATCATCATCATCTTTGTCAGCTGCTGCAGATAATTATGATGTAGAGGAGGCGGTGGGCGGAGGAGGAGCGAGGGTAGTATTCTATGAAGATAATAATGATGATAATGATAGTGGAAGCAACAACAACGGTGAGGATGGAGCTGAGGAACATGAATTGAAATATTTAACACAGCTTCCCGACAACGACAACGATGATGATGATGATGATACAGAAGATGATGATAATTCTGAACTGAAAGAGAGCTCTTCTGTCGACATTGAATATCACAATCATGGAGAAGAAGCGGTAAGAGATGGCGATGATAGTGATGTATCAATGGACAACAATGAAGAGGAAGAGGAAGACAAAGAGCAGCAGCAACAACAGCACAGACAACAACAAGCTATCTCAAGAAAGAGGGGAGGAGGAGGTAGGGCAAAACGACAATCTGGAGATTTGTTATCCAAATTACCAACCACTCCTACGCAACAATCATCATCACCACCATTGAAAACTACTACATCAGAATTATTGCAAGAAGTAGTAGCATCATCATCGTCAACAAAGAATGAGCAGAGCAAGCAAAAGTCTGCTACAAAGGGGACATCATCATCATCATCATCATCATCATCAAAGTCTCCAAAACGAAAAGCCAAGTCTTCTCCAAAAGATACACAAGATGATACGACCAATCATTATTCACCACCGACAAGAAATAGTAATAAAACAACAACCACCAAAGAAGTTTCCAAAAATACAAAAAATGCACAAGATAATGTTACTACTCAATCACCGTCGTCGTTGCCAAAGGAGCATCTCAACCCCATGCTACACAATAAATTATCAATGAAAGAAAGAGCAATTAATCGATCTATACTACATCTAAGTGACAATTCCTACTCCTTCGTTTATGATGATGGTCGTACAAATGATGATGCTTCATTGAAATCAATAAAAGCAGGAGCATCATTGACAGCAAAAGGTTCTAATTCGGTGAAAAAATCTGATTTTATCGATTGGAGTCCACCAAAATCAACTACCACCCATGACGTGTCAGGATCAACAATGTCGGTGATGGAAAATAATAAACAACAAGAGCAACAACAACAACAATCAAAGAAGAACAATAATAATGATGGTCTACCATTCATTGGACCAGGTCTTAAGGATCAATATGAAACATTGCAAAAGTTACTTCGGCACAAGCGCTTTCTACTTCAGTTTGAACTTGCGTGNATCAACAACTACTACAACAGCAGCAGGAGGATCAACAACAACAACAGCAACAACAACAAAAGAAAAGGAGGAAGAAGAATGCTGACGCTGTTACTGTCACTACAAACAGCAGTAGTAATCAATTCAACAAGGTTAAGGAGTTGTACACCCAAGCATCCTTCCGTGTCGTTCGGATTAACGGCCTTTTATATCAAGGAGATAATGCCATAGCATGTACAAGAGAAATTGCACGTCAGATTAATGCCATGTCACGTATTGAGAAGAAGAAACGCAGCAGTAGTGGAACAACATCCTCATCGTCGTCAAAGAGGAAAATGATGATGGGGGGAGAGAGTTCTCCTGTGAAATCACCATCAAAGCGGATGAGAGGTGTTGGTAATGAAGGCGAGATATCATCACCCTCCAAACTAACACCTACCAAACTATCACCCACCAAACCTTCTCCATTACACTCACCGAAATCACCAATGAATAACGATGAAGCTCATCAATTCCGCCTCCGTAAATCGGGATTCAACACCAACATCTCTCTCCTCGATGAGGCACTCCGTACCGCCCGTATCGATGGCATTCCCATCCTAATCGTATTAGAAGAATTAGATACCTTCCTTGCCGGGGGCAAATCATACAATATGATGACAGACCAAATTTCACAAGAGCAGGGAAGTGGATCGAACGATCGACAGTTATTATTATATCATTTGTTAGATCGGGTAGCAGATCATAAATTCTTGGTTAGTTTGGTAGGGATGACGACGAATTTAAGTACGATTAATCAACTCGAAAAACGAGTGCAGTCACGTGCCGAGGGGACGAGTAAGGTGATATATTTTGGTCATGATGTTAGTGGGGGATATGATGCATGTGTGGATACTTTGTTGGGTAAATTCTATACTCCACCGATATTTTCTTCCTCGTTGTTGAAAAGTGGTGCGGAAGAAGATAATAGCGGCACTACTGAAGAAATGGAAATGATGAATCTAAAGAGTGAGGTGGAGGCAATCTTTCGTGGGAATGATCAGACGGGATCGACGGATGAAGATCAAGAGATAAATGACTTTGCATTAGTCCAACGTGCCTTGAGACGCAATTATGAGATGCACATGGACATACGATGGTTTTGTGGTCTGCTCGATATAGCCTTGAGCCTATTGATGTCTGATATTGACGAGCAAAAGCTACTTTGTTCGGGGAACAGTGATACTGCCCTATCTTCTTCTTCTTCTTTGGCCAATTCAACGCCAACGTTGTTACCGAAACATATTGCCCATGCACTCGTCATGATGGGTGCATCCTTGGATATCGCTAGTAATACAGGAGGTCGTCCTGGTGTGCTCAATCAGAATGAATTTGAACAAATTCGTTGGGGACAACTCTTGGAAGATCCAAACCATTACTCTGCTCTTGTTGGGACGACTCCTCGTCTTGTTGCACTGTTGGATCTTTCGGGACCGCAGATTGCCATATTGCTGGCAGCCCGTCGTATCATGGCAAGAGATGAAGCAAGAAGTACTGTTGATGACGATGTAGTTGGAGGAAGGAATGGGAATAATAAAAATGCCAAGAATGGGTCAGTCTTGTCACTAATCGCTCCACTCACATACAAACGCATGGAAGATGAATATACAACATCATTTGTCAATAGTGAGAGGTATACCATTAGTTCAGATCGCTATCCACCTCACGTATTGTATCGATCATTTATGGATTTGATGGAATTAGATCTGATCCGGTTGAAGAAGGAGCATTGTGGTGGAGGTGCGTTGCAGTATGAGTCCTTGAGCTCGCTTTCGACTGGAGCAAACATAACAAATCTGCCACTGTATGTCAACTTGGAGTGGGAGCTTGAATTCATTGGGGTACTCAAGGCAGGATTGTTGAAGTGTTCTACTTCACTTCGTGAATGGGGTCTGAAGATCATGAACTAAAAGACGGTAAAATTGCCTGAGGTACACACATAAAAGTTCATAAACATAATAATTCTTTTCACGGCACTAATTCAGTCATTACAATCTCTCTAAAGAGTAGGGGAATGGTGATAACATAATTCTACTTTTTGGAGAGTTTAATCGTTACTATTGCTTGCAGCTCACCAGATACACCCCCTGCCTATAATTCTGCGGCAAATCTAAGATACTTCCAACGGTATGATCTCTACATACCTTCACAACAGATGTTCGCTAAGATACTTCCAAACCACTTCTCGACCCAATCTCGTTTCGGAGGATGTTAATACGATCGGGGCATACCCAACACGATTTTCATTCATAGTCTGTCTTAACTTCTCCATCACCTTATTGCTCACTTTGCCAGGATTAGATTGTGACTTTGCATTCTTGACATTCTTATCTGCCTTGGTCAAAATGATGATATATTTTGCACAATGTACCTTGGCTTGTTGCTTCTGTCCCAAGATGGTACCAACCTTTTGCATGATCTTACCATCTTCTTCTGTCGGCCCATGCCGAGCATCAATTAAATGGAATACTGCCTGGAGTGTTTGCCGTTCTTGTAAGTATTCATCCATAAAGTCACTCCATTGTTGACGTTGTTGTTGGGGCACCTTGGCAAATCCAAAACCGGGTAGATCAACAATGTAGAAGGAATCACGATCCTTGGTACCAGGAACATCATCACCGTAACGAATTTGACGTTCGAGTTCTGGTTTGTCATTGACAGCAAAGTAATTAAATTGTTGGGTCTTTCCAGGCGTCTTACTTGTAAATGCCAATGACTTTCGATTGGTGAGCTGTGTGTTTGTGCGTGTTGTTATTAATATTTGTGCAATGCAGGGGAATGTAAAGAGTTAGTTGGGTCGTCAAAGAGTGCACAATGCAACTCTGACACTCTAAAAAACTTGCAGCAACAACAAAACGTACCATATTCACCAAACTTGATTTGCCAACATTACTCCGACCAATAAATGCAACCTCTCCTCTATCAGCATCTGGACATCCATCCATATCAACTGCCCCGGTAACAAACACAGTCCGTCGTACTAATGCATTACACAATGCCTCAAATGTAACATCCTTATTCTCTGATGGGAATGATATCATGGCATCCAAGACTGTGTATACAATGTTGCATGGCCATATACTTGGGTCTTCAGCAGCATCATCATCATCATCATCATCATTTTTACTTTCATCAACATCATCCCATCTCCCATCACGACGTTCCTTCTCACACAATGCCGCCCCCTTCACCAATCTATCCCACGGTACACCGACCATATCCGCAGTTAATCCAGAAGCAATTATCAACTTTCCCATCTCTTTTAATTTCATTATGGCTTGAATACCATGTGTTGGTTCCATTTCATAAAAATGGCGTGAGGCAATAGAAGCTATACTTCGTGCTCTGTGTATAAGTTTATCACGTGCTTCTAATCTTCGTCGAGTTGTTTCCTCTTCTAAATGTAATTCACCATCTTCCTCATCAACTACTTGATGACTGTTATTATCATTAATACTGTTGCCATTCTTGCTATTGTTGTTGTTGTTTGTGTGATCACCATCAAATAATGTCCAAGCATCAAGGGGTAAACTCAATTCATCCTCCAAAACCTCCCATGCCTCGATAGTATGATGACAACGTAACAATCCTCTAATAATAGCTGCCGATTCCAATGGCAACATTGATGAACGATGGACTGTACGTCGTTCAATAATACATCGTTCGGCAATGTTGTAATTTGATAAGTGGAGGGAGGCCACGGCAAGTCGTGAGAGGAGTGATCCACGATATCCGTATGCAAATGATTGATCTTTTGGTGGTGGTGATGAGGTGATGATAAGAGAGAGAGAGAGAGAGGGNCAGCATTTAATACATCATCTTGTGACCCTTCCGTTAAATAATCGATACGTTGTGCAAAGTTGTGATTACGCCTTTTCCCACCTCCTCTTCCATTGCCGCCATTGCTGCTATTGTTATTATTATTATTATTGTTATTCTTGTTTTGACGCTTTATAATGGCCTCAGGATGCTGCGAAGTCTCCTTATTGATATTACTACGAGAAGACTGCTTTTGTTGCTTCTTGAGACGTTGCGCTGCCTTGCGTTGTGCTCTTTTGGATGTTCCACCACCACCACCTCCTCCACCTCTGCCCTCACTGTCATTAGCTGCGCCTTCACTATCATTAGCAGTGGTCGATGAGACAATTTTGGGTGTTTGATTGAGTTGTATTGTGATGGGTCTTCGTTGAGACACTCCCACCGATGATGATGATTGTTGTTGTTGTCGTATTGACACATCTATTGGATGGAGGAATGATGATGCAACCGGACAAAGCAACAGGAGTAGTATTATAGGAGTGCTGCTGCTGCAGTCAAAGCTGCTTCTACTTCGTGATCGAGAGACCATCATAATATTACTATCAACTTGTGTATCATTGGTTTGATGTTTTGTTGTTGTGTTGTTTTTGATGGTTCTGTCTCAAGTTGAAGTAGGCAGGAAAGGTGGAAGGTAAAAAAAAATGTGACACCAAGCTGACGTTGGGGCAAAAATGAGATAAACATCTGAGATGGCAATACAGATGTGACAAACAACAAGACAGGTGCGACACAAACAAGACAGATGCGACACAAACAAAAGCAAGATCGGGTCAACAACTTCCCAAAGAACTTGATGTTTTTCCTCATAAAATCAAATTAGCAGCTCAAGCAAATCTATAGGGAAAACACTAACATCAACACATCATCAACACATCAATATCTATTCTACACTACATTCACAAAAAGATGGCCAAGATTCTTATTTCAACTTTCATCCTCGCAACCATGTTGGCAGGAGGGAATGCTCAAACTCACTCCGATGGTACACTTCGCGACTGCATCGGTAGTGGCTCAAACACCTGTGAACGCTGGGGTCATTGTGAGTGGGATCAAGGAAATGGAGTATGTTTCAATTACTGTCCTGCTATTACCGACCCGGTAAGCTGTCGGCAGCTACCTGGCTGTAGTTTGGTGGAACGTTCGACCAGATGCGATTTCGACAGTGCTCCACCTACACCACTGCATATCATTATTAAACTGACGAAACATTGCACCCGAAATCACATTATTATTTCCCCCCCTCCTTCCCATACCCATCATTGCACAAAGATTATCACCATAAAAAGCCTCCCTCATCCTTAAATAACTAATCACAAACAACCCTTTTGTCGGATTAGGTGCGGGTATTAATTCATTCACATCGATTCCAAATTTAGAAATACATAAATTTTTCCATATTGTGTTACATTTGGAGAGTGTATTCCATGATTTGCATGTGAGTGATATTGATTTGGTTAGGGTGATTGCATCTAGGTACGATAGAATTTGGGGGATGATATCTTCCGCTATGATGATTGTTGTTGATTCTACTGATGATTCTGTTGTAGTGGATGGTGGTAGTAGTAAGGGAGGAGCAGTTTTGTGGTGCGGCTTGGAGTAGTAACGATGATAATGAGGTGAGCACACAGACGATGATGACGACGACGACATTACAGTGTACTGAGGAGGAGGAATGTACGGAACTAACGCTAGAGTTTTGACTGTGTTGTTGTTGCTACTGCTGCTCTGGTGTTTCGATGAAGAACGATCACGTCTTCGTTCCACGCTGTGCGTTGTCATCGTATCATTGTCGTGATGAGATGATTTCGTCATGATTTTGCTTCTTTTTGTGTAAATTTAGTTGACTTTATGTAGATTGATGGTCCTCCTTTGTTTTGTTGTTGTCAGTTGCATGCAGTTCGGTTGTGAGCAGAACTTTTGCACCTGTGCAATGGCCTTTCCTGTCTCCGTCTTTTGGCTCTAGAGATATCTACCGAATGAGAGGCAGCCAACCAAACGTATTACTATAAAGAGTAGTTGTTAGTTGTGAGCTACCATTCCAACGGAAAAGTGCCAATGATTATCAAGAGCTATCAAGAGTGACGTTGGTTGCCCTTTCATCAAAGAGAAGATCGGCGTCAAAAGTTCTCAAAAGTTAAATTGATTTGTTCTGATGTGCTGCAAATGTCGTAAATGTCCGCACTGGCACTGCTGCGACTTCGAGCCACCACGGAAATACATAATCACCTGCGAGCGCCGGCCCCAATCAAAAGAAACAGGCCGGATAGCTGAAAAGGAGATTTCCAAAGCTAAAGCTTAGAGGAGTAAAAGTAAAGATCAGTAGCGTTTTCGTTGTAGGAAACAAGAGTAAGAAGTTGTTGTCATGTGTTGACAAGATTCAATCCGTTTATCCAAGTAGAAGATATAGATAGGCAGATAGGGTCAAATACAGGATCTAATTTATATTTATATCTGATATCAAATAATCGTCTCCTTGATGGTAGAACTTATAATTCAGATAAGCAATGCAAGCAGAACAAGTCAATTCAAACAAAAATTCGTCAGCATTCTTCACCACATGCAGCGGCGTCGGATGACACAGCGCTGGCGACGGGGGCTCCAGCGGTAGCAACGACCATGACAGCGGCGGTTCCCTCCATGATGTCCTCCATAATGAGGCCAGCCTCCGTGTCCGTGGTGCTTCCAGCCTCCATGATGTCCAAGAGGATATCCAACATGTCCATGCTTCCAGCCTCCT
>JALLBI010000269.1:0-13896 GCA_036940125.1 Mediolabrus comicus
TGCCGCCTCAACCATCCTCTTCCCAACAATCGCCTCAGCCGAAATTGTCGTCCCTGAACAATCAAAAGAGTATGAATTCCCTTCGGATTGGGGCCTCACATACAGCTACGAAACTGATGCCGCCAGAGTTCGTGCTCACATGGTCACTGCCACCGGACTTGCCAAGGGTTCTGACCGTATGGAAGACTTTGGAAAGAATCTCAAGAAGGAGATGATTGATTTTGTTAGTTATTACAGAAGATTCCCCCAGGTTGCTGGAAAGCCCAGTTTCTCGACTTTGTATACCTCGATTAATGTTTTGGCAGGACACTACACCAGTTATGGATACAAGTACCCCTTGCCCGAGAAGAGGAGGAAGAGGTTGTACCAAGAGTATGCTGAAATCGAAAAGAGTCTTAAGCGCAACCGTTAAAGAGACAAAACAAAGTTATGCTTTATAACAACACATGTGTGGGGAGTGTGTATTTTGCAAATTATGGTTCGTGTGGAATGATGAATACATGTATGTTTGCATAGCGAGAGGGGAAGAAGTGTAACATTCGCCACGAAGCTCCCTTTCATCAGTACCCACATAAGTACTAACCTAATCGAAATGAACACCGGGGTCACAAATATTTGTAGTGATTATATTGATACATTTTTATTACTTTACTTCATTGTTTATCTTCCATCTACTGAGTCTTGCTGATCCTTGATCAGTCTAGGTATGGCACCTATACCTACTGAATTATCGGTGCCTCGTGCACTCGTCCATCGGGAGACAGCTTGATGAACACCCGATCATTTCTCTTCTTATTACCCTTACCACCGAAAGGCACGAAAATGTGGCATTCCAAATAATTGCCATTTATATCAGGAGTAGGGGTGCTTTGGGTAAAAGCGCACAGCACTCCTCGGGCGAGAGATTCTGGCACGCCCATTTACCATCTACACCCAGAGTTCTAGGACCAGTTTGTGGTTCCACCCACTGGAACGGATAGCTGACGATTCCATCACTTTTCGATCCCATGACCTTTTCAGCCTGTTTATCTGTCACGATTACTACCTTGTTGTATCCCTCCTGGTCACTGTTTCTCTTTTCATGAACAACCATCTCGATGGTTGAGAGACCAAGACTAGTGAGATCGTTATTGATGATCCCCATACAGACACTTAAGAATTGCTCAACGCATTCGGGGAACGATATGAACTGAAACAGTGTAACAAAGAAATAATGAGATTGTGAGAGGAATTCTCGAATGAGTCTGCACGGATCAAGAAGGATGCGATGCATACCAACAACACTTACTGTTTCATAGATGCTTCTGGTGATATCAATTGCACGCTCTTCATCTTCTTTTGCTTCCTGTATATTATGGCTCGCATACTTTGCTCGCAACAGCCTTTCTTCATCAGTGGCAGCTTGGGCTTGTTCATGCTTTCCCCGCATGAAATCTTTTACTTCTCCGAACATTGCAGTTGCCATGGCAAGCATCTCATTTGCCTCTACCTGTGTTCCGGGATCCTTAAATAATTCTCGGGCTGTATTCATCATTTCCTTAGTAGTGGATAGTATTGAGGTGATACGAGCATGATCAGTAGCGCCAACTCCGTGTGTTTTGTGCGGACGAGCAAACACTATGGAAGCGTCGGCGTAGGGTCTGATGAATCACTGTCTATCGTCAGCCGACGATTAGAATAGGAATAGCCATCCTCAGAGGCAACAACAACAACGCAACATAGCACTGCAACGATGCCGAAGAAGAGCGGTATATGTAGCCGCCACAGCGGCCGCTTCATACTACAATAGGTCATGGTTTTAACATCACTATTGCCCTGCCCTTTTGTTGGTGTCATCGCGGCGGTCATCGTCATCGTGTGAGGTGTGTCTGATTTTAATCACGGTATGACACCTCTCAAAAAGAAAACGTAAGGACACAGCAACGAAACTGAACTCATACTCATACTATCATACTTCATTCATTATGAGTTATTACTTATTACAAGATTTACGAAAGTTCAACCATCATTCCCTCTCCCCTTTCGACGTCTTCGCACTGGCATCTGAGCCAAGGCAACAATCGACCTTTTTCGTGGTGGTGCAGTAGACTCTGCTCTATCAGTTGTGCCAGTTTTTTCACTACCGACTTGATCTGCAATTTCCTCCTGCTTATGAATGCTACTGGTTCTTGATGATGCATCATTCTTTGAGCCATTCGCACTATTGTCTCGATTATTAGGATACGTCTCATGACGGACCATCGACGCAGTTTCATTTCCTCCCATCGTGACAGAAGTCTCCCTATTGATATTATTGGTTTCTGGAGTTGTTGTAACCCAAGAAGGCAAAGTAATTCTTCCCTGCAGATGCGAATCTGCAAATTCGTAGAGAGCATGCATGGCTGCAAGTGATCCCTCAAATTGCTTCAAGTACGACTCACTATTTTGGAATGTATCGAAATCATCTTGGTGATGCGGACGGTAATAGTTACCAGAAGCAGCCTTTGAGGAACCAAACTCACTGCTGACTCGATATCCATAGTGTAGTTCTTTGGATGAATACCGAAAACATCCCTTGCGTTGGTACTGAAGGGGAGGTTTGTTACCAAAGATTGCTGATCTTCCCCATGCATCCATTTCAGTAAATGAATTTCCAAATTTGTCAGATCGGTTCATTACAGACCAGGAGTTGTCATCATTGTTACGATGTTGATGTTTCACCCAATTAAGCTCTGAGTTGGACGTATCCCATAGCGCGAAGGGACGAATTCCTTCAATTAAAAGTGGATCTGATGATACCTTGGTCTCGTTATGACCATGACTATTGCAGCAGCTGTCAAGCACATATAAAATCCTTCCACGCAAGTAGCCCATTGACCCATCTCCATGTTCATAAGATGAACCTTCGTGAGAAATGCTGCTATCACTATTCTGTTCATCGTAATCCAAAGAGAGAAGCAACTCATCAGATTCATCTCTATTATTTCTTGCCTTTTCTTCTTTGGCTTCGGAGTCACAAACGACCCCACCCAAATCACCAGGCCACCGAATCAAAATGCCATTCACTTCTCTTTGTTTTGCTAAATGTGCGAGATGATTGGCAACCTCTACTGTTCGTTCCTCCCTTCTCGTAGAATTTGTAGTTGTGTCAATGTTATTATCAGGTCTATGGAGAAATGCATATGATGAATGATAAGGTTTGTTACTCATATACGGCAATGGGGGTAGGCAAGTCAGCAGAGTTGTAGCGCTGTTGCTAAAACCTCCTGAGTTGTTTTCTGATTCGTCAACTTCTGACTTCATTTCTTCGCTGGCTGGAGTTTGCTGACGATAATAAGCTAAAGCCAAGCCAATTTGTTGATTTGAGATGTCAATAGACAAGAGCGCACTGCGGAAAAAAATGGAGAGTATGATTGGTATATAGACGAATGATGATGATGAGTAAATGAGTAATGACGAAATTTGTTGGGGGAATACACTGAAGGATTGTTATGACGGCTTACCTAGATTTTCCCAGACGTCCTTTCCATTCCATGAGCCGGGCCAATTTCAATGGCGTCAGCATACACTTTGACAGCATGGTGTTCATATGTGTTCTTCCGCTTTCGCTTGTCTGAAAAATAAGTAATAACCAAGTTCACGGGAGAAATTTTCACCCTCTAATGCTTTGCAAAAGAGTAGTGTTCGAGACGCATGCCAATGTTGAATGATAAACTTGTCATTCTTATCGATGAAATATTGGTCGGGTTCACCTGAATAGTCTTCACAAAGTAGTAACGTCCAAATAGCAATTAAAAGCAGATACTCCCTGGCGGCTTATATCGCGGAATGAGATTGTTGCCACTCAACCAACCTACGCCTCAATAATGATAACATCTTGAAACTAATAACTGGAGACGAGTTACTTACGTCGTTGACATGAAGATGAAGGAATCAAAGTGCCAAACACTCGCCTTCATCAAGTTCGGTTTCATTATTTTTTTCTGTACCTGATTGCTTCCGTCACACATGAAATTCAAATAATCACGAAAAGGTGAGAGTGATGGAACGGAGTTCTTTCCACAAACTTGAAACTCTCACACTCACTCAACACTTCTTCACCATGGTACTACGCTCGCCCTGAATCAGCAATAGAGGACCCTGCTTTCTCTCTTGCAGACTCACAAAAGTATTCTCAGCACCAAATAATAATGTCAAGTGGTGAAATTCGTAGACGCCACACAAGCACGATGATGAGCGGTGGCGACACAATGCCCACTGCCACATACGATGAGACTCATCTCTCCGCTCCAGCCCTGCTGGAAGCATCTCCCATCCACGCTGGTACTGCACTAAAAATGCACATTCCAGCATTCTATTCCTTCCTTCCATCATCTATTCAATGGCTGCTGTCAAGTGGGTGGTGTCCAAGAAGTTGGTCGCCACAATGGAAGCGGCGATATCTTATTGCATTAGGAGGATACTTATATAGATTCAAAGATGAACATGGTTCGACTCCAAAGGGAGCACCAATAACAATAGACACAACAGAAGCACGAATAATATCTCGGAATGACACCGAAAGTAGTGACAATGAATTCAATTGTCTCTTAGATTTGGTACCAGATGGTCATGTAGTATTCGAGGTATCATCAATGACCAAAACACAATACTTTGCAGTGGAAAGTCGAGAGGAGGCGGTGGCATGGGTCAATAGCTTACGACAAATGCGACAGGATGCAATTACTCGAAATATGGGACATTCCAAAGATGTGCCGTATCCAAAGAAGTGGAAAGCTTTTGATGCGTCAGCTAGGAGGTTACAAGAACACAAAAGAAGAATTAAGAATAGAATGGATACCCTTGATAGGAGAGAGCAAGAGATGCAAAACTTGGGCGGCCCAGGGAGTATGGGTTACTTTAGCTGATGAAAAAGGATCAACTACTTCCAGTTATCAATCATTCAACACAACTATCAAGGTCAAGATTTGTCAGCCAGGTCATAACATCAGATTCATCGTCACTACTTTGAGTTGTATCCACTACCGCGACTTTGCTTGATGGCTGAGCACTATTTTCACAACAGTCTTTTTTATCATAAAACCACTTCCATTTCTTTTGACTCAGACGCCGTATCTTGTCACGTTTGATTTCGGTAGCACTTTTTGTCGGTGTAAGATTGGTTGTCCGACGTCGATTGCTATTCCTTCTCCTTCTCTTGCGTTCTAATTGCAATTGCTGTTGAACGTAGTAACGGAACTTGTTACAATCAACTTGTACCCATACATTGCTACCATGCTGTTTGTATTTGATGGTAAATGGACAACCAGACAGGCAAAACCTGTGAGTAGCGTCTGCAGCAGATCCAATAATTGTGGAATAAAAGACTCTTTCACGAATCTTCATTACATTATAAACAATACTAAACGACCTTCGACACCAGCTTGATCTCCATGAGCGTTGGATAATTATCGCATTCATTTCTTTAGTCACAGAAGAAAGTAGACGTAAATGTTTTAGCCATCGATGGAGATGCCATGCATTTTGTATTGCCGTAGCTGCAGATGTGTAGACAGCAAGACGCTGATACGGATCGAAATGACTTCTTGCAGCATATGGTCCTTTGGCTAAAAGATAGTGTACACACTTTCTGTTCCATAGCTCGATAGGATCATTATTCTTTTGATGGCGTTTTATGAGATACCTTCTTACTGTAGCTTGAATGGCAATGACAGAGAGTAGGCAATGGATAACAGGAGGAGAAGATTGTTTATTTCTCTGACGGTGCCTTTTCCTCTGTAACTTTCTATTCCAAGGAAGACCACACTTGCGACACTTCACACAGACTTCCACACTGCGTCTTTTGTTTGCAAGTGGTGATTTCATCAGTCGCATGTCGCAAGTGCAAGTCGCAANCGCCACAACCACCGATACTCACAGGACATACACTTCTACAACAGAGTGAGAGTGGTTGACTATAATATAGTAGTAGTAGATAATCAGCAACTATGCTATCCTTCTTGTCATCATCATCGTTATTTGCTTCACTGCTACTGTTGCTGACGGTATCAGTTTCGCTTGTTGGCGGCTTCACGCCGCAAACATCATGTACATCAAACAGAATATATTTTCAACAACAACAACAATCTACTGCGACAAGAACACTACAACTAGCTAGAGGATTTGCTGACGACTTCGATGATGAGGATGACGATGATGATGCAGAAGATGATCGTGAATTGGTGTATGCTCGAAGATCAGGCAGACGTGGGAGAGAAGAAGGAGCATATTACGACGAAGATACATCATCATCATCTGGATCAAGGAGGTATCAAGACAATGTAGAGTTCTTTGATCTTGACGACGACGATGATGATATGTTTGAAGAAGACGACTTTGATAGGAAAAAGAATAGTGATCTATATGAGGAAACGTACAACGGTATTATTCCAAACCCATTGCTTGATGCCATGGACCCTGATGGTGTGTATGAACGATTGGGTCCTGAATTATTCAAAGATTGGACGTTCTGGAGGGATATGATCTTATTTACTGCGTTTTTAGCATTCTTCACCAGAGACACGCACCACTATGGTACGTTCGACTCGGTAGTTGAAGGCATGGAGAGATTACCTGCAACATTCATTCGATAAATAAGTAATGGAGAGCGAGAGAAAAAATGTTGTATACGAATACGAGCCTCATTACCCATCAAAACTACAATAAGGAGTGAAAATACTATCAAGTGAAGCAAGCCGCAGCAAGATAAAATGAAACACGCGGACAAGGGCATAATGTTAAGTTACAGAGAATATCCAATACAAGCACTATTTGCTCACTGACAATAGAATATCAAAGTACAATAAAGAACGACAGCTACTGTATCATTCTGTTCTCAGATCAAGAATGTTGTATCATCCACAACAGATTCAGCCACCTTCATAGCACTTGAAAACGCCTTACCAATCTCACTTAAAGTTTCATTCATTTGTTTTGCATCAGAAGAACTAAATTCATCTCCAATGTAGTACAAGGAAGATATATGTTTGAGAGTCCTCTCAAACAATGTGGTAGAGCGTGAAGATGCAGCAACAACACCATCAGCTACCCAATCAACAAGCTTTTCCATGTCGTCGGTAAACCCATCATCATGAGATGAATAGGACTCCTTGATCTCTTCGTTCTCCCCGAAGAACCATTCTTGCCATTCTTTTGAGCATCGACCAAGAGCAATTGAAGCTTCGAGGTAGCAGTTTTTGAAAGAGACGACGATATTATCGTCATCATCATCTATTTCCCAGTGTCCCTTTTCAAACTTCCAATTATGTGGATCCTTGTGACGTTTGTTCCAATCAGCCAAATCTGCCTCAAGCGATGCAATTTTCAAGTTCAGAGACGAGTGCTCCTGTGCCTGCAAATGAAGAACTTTCTTCAAGTGCAGAGCTTCTTTCCTCCAAACATGACATCTCCATGCAGATAGTGTTAACATACTAACTATAACAACAAAAGTTGCTGCTGCGTGGGCGAATAGCTGCTTACCAGCCAGAGCCTTTGGAGGGAAGTAATACCTATACTTTTGCTCATTGTCTGTATTATGTGATGCACTTTCACTATCATTCTTCTCCACTCCGACGTTCTCCTTCCCATTTGAAACATTTGATTGCTCCTCCAATGTGCCGATTTCGCTAGGCAAGAAGACAGATTCAGGTACAGTGAACTTCTCCTCTTCATCTGAAGATACATGATCACTGCGTTTGCTATTAGTTTGCTCGTCTCCATCAAGTATCAACGTACCCTTGAAGCCATCCTTAGAATCATTAGCGTTGATGGAAGAAGCCGACGAGGTAGATCTATTTTGCTCATTTTGAACGATGTTCTCTTTTGACAAGTTGTCCTCGGTGATTAGACTGAACAAATCGCCATCATCGCTACCTACATCGCTACCTCCTCCTTTCTCTGTAAGCATGATTTTCTGAGTGGAAAGTTATTGCACAACAGATAACACAGCAATGATACGCAATTCAAGCCAACAAGATGATTGAAAGTGTTCGATGTTCTCGATCCCGCAGGATCATGATGTGTGTGGGATGTGGGAGAGAAACAAAAGTACCATCCAAATCTTTAGCGACAATAAGGCGATGAAAACATTACGTGTGTCTTGAATGACGTACTTGATAGCTAGCTAGCAGCAGCAAAGCAAGCGCAAAAGCACCACTCTTCGCAGAATGTGGTGATCTCGCTGCGTCCTACGTCACCACTCCACCATCGCTAACATTGGCCGCATAATAAACCCCTCCATGAGAAGATCGTTAACATCTCTTCATTATTTTTACGGAAAAACCCTGTCTCGCAACACTAACACCATGATGTTCAGTCGTAATACTTTGCTTGCTGCCGCTGCAGCTTTTTATGGAGCTTCTTCAGTTTCTGCCTTTGCTCCTAGCAACGGTGAGTATCTTTTTTGGAGAAGCAATGCATTGCATATGAAATGCTTGCAGCGGGTGTTGTTTTGTTTTGGAGGTTTGTAAACGAGTCCATGGCTCAATGAATCTAACTTGCAATGCTCTTCCTCCTATTCTATCTGTGTAGCTGTCGGAAATACTGTGTCCAGATCATCTCCTGCTATTTACACCCAACAAACTGCTTCTCGCAAATACAGCTCCACCAAGCTTAACATGTCTGGTGCTACCGTTGATTTGAAAGGAAAGGTTGCATTCATCGCTGGTGTTGCCGACTCATCTGGTTACGGATGGGCCATCGCTCGTGCTCTTGCTGATGCTGGTGCCACTATCATTGTTGGAACATGGCCTCCTGTTCTTAAAATCTTCCAGAATGGACTCAAAAAGGGATCCTTTGATGAGGATTCAACACTCTCGGATGGGTCCAAGATGACCATCGAGAAGGTTTACCCTCTTGATGCCGTATTCGATGCTCCCGATGATGTTCCTGATGAAATCAAAAATAACAAACGTTACGCTGGATTAGATGGATACACTATTGAGGAAGTTGCCAAGGCTGTTGAAGCCGACTACGGAAAGATTGATATTCTTGTTCACTCTCTTGCCAATGGACCTGAGGTGACAAAGCCACTTCTTGAGACCTCACGTAAGGGATACCTTGCTGCCTCATCCGCATCTGCTTACTCTGCTGTTTCTCTTTTGCAAAAGTTCGGACCCATCATGAATGAGGGAGGAAACATGCTTTCTCTCACTTACATTGCATCTGAAAAGGTTATCCCTGGATATGGAGGAGGAATGTCCTCTGCTAAGGCTCAACTTGAATCCGACACCCGCACCCTTGCCTATGAAGCCGGAAGGAAGTGGGGTGTCCGTGTTAACACCATCTCTGCTGGACCACTCAAATCACGTGCCGCATCTGCTATCGGAAAGGAGCCAGGACAGAAGACTTTCATCGAGTATGCTATTGATTATTCCAAAGCAAATGCTCCTTTGGCTCAAGATTTGTACAATGATGATGTTGGAAACTCGGGTATGTTCCTCTGCTCCCCCCTCGCTAGGACTATCACCGGTGTGACATTGTATGTTGATAACGGTCTTCATGCTATGGGAATGGCCCTTGATAGTGATTCTATGGCGGATAAAAACGCTGAACCAGCAAAGGAAGCAGTTATGGCTTAAGAGGAAGTTGAACATCTGTGCATAATATAATATTTCTAGAGACACTATTGTGGAAGTTTATTATTGCAATTTCGAGAGAACTACTTTCCATCCTGGCTCTGATTGATGACCATCTCCACTTGCAAATCCACTCAGAAATGGACAGTAGACACGATGAGAGTCAAGGAGCTTAACATTAGCCGAATCAACGCGACGCCTTTTCTTTTTCGGACTTTCTCCATCCACAGGTGTAGCAGCCAAGATGGATCGTGCTAGACACATTTTACACTTCAATAATATTCCCATCCTATTATTCCCTTCAGCACCATTGTTTTCATCACATATAGACCAACCAAACGCAGACAATAGGTATGCATCCCTCGATGTCTTTTGACTTTTATCAAACATGTCCACGTCTGGGTCAGAAAGGACTTCGCGACAATAGGTTGTCACTGCACTGGGAATTTCAACTCCAATGACACTACCTCTTGCATCTATTTGACTTTGAATTTTCACAGCATCATCTTCAACAGATTGCTTCGTTACTGATCCATCACCAGCATAATCTTCAAATATTTTCATTTCATTGCATAGCGGCAGCATATACGGGGGAACAAACAAATCGACAGTAGACTTCTTCAACGCCATCTCTACTCTATCCATCAAACTAGCCGGATCATGGTTGTGTTCATCGCTATCTGAAACAATTGCACTGCTGTTGTTTGTTTTACGTTGTCTCTCCATTACTTTCAAAGAACGCTTCGCAAAAGATTGAAATGGACATACGTCCTTGTGTGAGGAAGCCAACTTATCCAAGTATTTTGAACACAAGTTTGCCTTAGATGCTTGATCTAGTGCATGGTGAAATTGTATACAGAGTGCTGCATTGCAATGAGGACATTTGATAATATCTTTGCCTGTATTTTCCCAACTATATGAAATGAAAGAATGAAGGATGAGATTAATATGAAGAACACACGTGCATACTTCAAAAAAAAATAAAAGATATAACTGTTTGTCTTTGTGTAGCTCAAGATTGAAGTAGCCTCTGATCAACTTGATTCCGTAGAAGACACTTTTTGTTGTTAGGAAGACGGACGCACCAGAGCCGATAGTGTCATAAACAGTGTAAATAACGACCCAGAGCTAGCGCAGCAATCACTTTACTATCAGTTGTCAAGTAGTAAACAATTCCTTATGAAAGAAATTTGAAAAGACAGTAGTGTGCAATTCTTCCTGCATGCATTCACATCATACACACACAAAATATATTTGATGTCCACTTACCCAAANGGTTGCATCTACCGATGCAATTAGTTCATCTGCCGTCTTCATTATTGTCAATTCAAACCAACAGCACCATAACACCACAACATCTAATCTAAACTGATGCCAGTTGCCAGATTTTTCAATCAGTGAGATACGTGTCCTATTTCTTGCACTTAGCTAGCGTAGCGCTTGAGCCTGTTTGACCTACAAAAAATGATGATCTTTGTCTGCTGCCGTATCCTATACAGTTTATATATCTGAACAAAGCTGATCGATTAGAAGACAGCATCATTATATCTCCGCAAACCGTGCTATATAGGTAACTCTGTCCCGGACGTCGACGACGCTGCAACATGAGAGCTGATGAGTATGACCTTGAAATGGTGAACGTGGACGACTACTCATCCGATGAGGATGATGAATATGATGCAACCGATAGCGAATACGGTGAAGGGAGTTCACATGAGCAATCTATCAAACGGAGAACTGCTGCTGCCAAATCTAACTCGTCTGTGACAAAGAATGATTTTTTCAGAAAGAGCATACGACGACAAAACATATGTTTTGGATCATCCGTATTACTTTTGGTCGGTGTTTTTATTGCAGCTTACTCCTACATGGATCTCTCATTCAGCCCTGCCAATGTTGGCATATTCGGAGATGAGGTAGCCATGAAGGGATCTTCGGGTGAAGTTGGTCTTGATGCAGATAATGCAGAAACACAACAAATTATTGATGAAGAAATCATTGAGTTGGAAGAGACGGGACATTGGGGTGATAATGCAAATGCAAAGACATCTAAACTCGATGGAGTAATATTTGATAAGGCCAAGATTGGAGAACATAAATGGGTAGAGGAGAGCAACTGGTGGAAGGATAATATAGGGAATATGGACGTGAGTGTGTGCACTGTGTGTTGCGTTTGACTGTCTTTCTTTCTGAATCTTGTATTCACAAACTTTTTGCTTCAATCCTATGTCACTCAATACAGATATCCAACATGACAAAGAAGGAAGTTAAAGCCTATGAAAAGATGAAGAAGAAAGAACAGCGCGAGGAACATAAGAGGAAGAAGGAAGAAGAAAAGAAAGCCAAAGCAGCGAAGAAGGGAAATAATGATTCAGCTCATAATGCGAAGGAAGGTCAACTAGAAGATATTGATACTATCAAAGACAAACTTGCCAATCGTCATCACGACTCATATCAGGCAGGGAAAGAGAACAATGAGAATGCTTTGGATGATATTTATCGCATGAAGCAGAAACACAACGGTGAACGGCCTGATGATTGGTCACGAGGGAAGAATAAGAATAAGAATGAGCAACAACATGACGGAGGCGACGATAACAAAGCTACACAATTTCATCAGGATCGTACACGCAACCATGTTGACGGAGACTCCTCTCCAATTTCTCAAGAGGAAACAGGTGTAGCAGAGGAAACCAATGAACAACTCGAGAAAGCAGAGAAGGTGAATGAAGAAGAGTCAACTGATGCCAAGATCATTAGTAAATCGTACACAGTTCTGGAACAAGTTGGCCACGACAAACAATCATTTACACAAGGTATCTCTTACTGCAGTGATGGCAAGATATATGAAACAACTGGACTGTATGGACAGTCGAAAGTCAGGCGTATCAATCCTGATACTTTTGAAGTTGAATATTCAATGGACACGCCCAAAAAGTTCTTTGGAGAGGGATCAACCTGTTTTGTTGGTCCCGATGGACAGGAGCGTCTTGTTGAAATCACATGGCGAGAACAGAAAGGCTTTGTATACGATGTACCATCCCTTGAACTTGTACATTCTTTTGACTATGTCACAACTCCTCCTGGTAATCAAGGTTGGGGTATAACGTTTGATTCAAAGAATCATGAATTGATCGTTAGCGATGGATCACAATTCCTCTACTTTTGGGACCCTGACAACTTTCAAACAAAGCGAAAGGTTGAGGTAACACGATTTGATGGAAGATCACAAGATCAAATCAATGAATTGGAGTTTATGGATGGCTTGGTTTGTTATAACATTTGGCATCAGGATGAAATTATTTGCGCCGATCCAGCAACTGGAAAGTCTGTACGAGAGTATGGTGAGTAAGAGAGAATGCGATAAGAACATCATTTCTTTTCTTTTTTTGCTGATTGCCAAAACATCATCTCACACACTCAAACTGAATAATCATCGCCTTCGTCTCTATCTACCTCGTCCCATTAAAGATTTTTCTGAAATATGGCCAAGAAAGCAACGAGGCGGCTCTGAAAATGTTCTTAATGGAATTGCTCTGGGCAAAGATTATGTTCTGATTACTGGCAAGCGATGGGATAGGATCTACAAAGTTGTCTTTGATGACTGGCCAACGTTGTTTAACAATGGTAACAATTAACACTAATTAATAATGTACAAATACTCATATTAGGAGAGGTCTCAATCAATCTCCACTGTAGTGTATTAATCTGGTCGATGAATCCACGCCACAAAAGCAGACATTTTTACCACTTGACCCGATGAAATACCATGTAATTAATTATTTCTTGCCGCTAATAGTAGTAAAAGTAGTCTGTTTTCCCATATTTGCTGCTGCCTTTTCCTTCTTGGCAACACTGCGCTGAGTAATTTCAGTGCAGAGTTTGTCTTTTGCTGCCCAAATGGACGGTATGGTATGAAATGGCTTGTAACAAAATACACACAAAATTGTTTTACAATCACCACAACGCATAATATGCTTCCTCAACTTCTTCCCTGTTGCATATCTACAAAGTGCACAGCACTTGCCACGGTTTTCATTATCAACTGGCTCGGGAAAATGAGGAAGTGATCTGTCAAGGCGGTTCATGTTGAACTCACTCGTATCATTTTCAACTCTTCCATGAGTTGTAAACGTAGATGCATCCATCTTCTGCTGCTTTGCTACCCGAGTTTCTGCCGCTGTTTCAGTGGTACGGTAGCTCTCTTGCTGCGGCCATTGAGCTTGTTGTTGTTCACCATTTTACATGTATCTAAAAATCTATCAACTTCATCAGACTACTTCTTCTGTTCTTCTTTATCTTT
>JALLBI010000270.1:0-16362 GCA_036940125.1 Mediolabrus comicus
GAAATTGATGGGGCTGACGTAGGTATTATCAAGTCAGACGCTGAAATAGAAGCAGCCACAGCCGAGGCTGTCAAACCCAAGGCGGCTCCTTTGGCGGAACAACCCGTAGCATCATCGGCAACAAACGCTGAGGCAGTGTCTGCAAGCTTTGTTTGTGCCGAGCCACCCCCAAATGCTTCTCTTACAACCGATGCCGATAAAGATGATGATACCGACATAAAGAAATATGATAATGGAACCAAACCTACCGTGGAGGCATTACGTGCTACGGGTAAAATCATATTTGAGGGGTATGCCGGTGTTATTATTGGCGCCGTTCACAAAAGTCTATGTGAGGAATCATTCCGATGTTTCTACGACGAACGATGTTTTCTATCATACGGAGAAGTGAAACGTTACATTGTTATTATGAAAGATTCTCATGTTATATTTGTATATGGAGATGTCGACATGCCTTCACCAATGTATACCATCCCAATTACGGAATTAGATTGTCAACATGAAGATCCGAATAATCCTAGCTTTTACTCACACCATATCTCCTGAGGCAAATCCCGGATTGTTGGGTGAGCCATTTTCAAACAATAAGACTAAGGGATCATTGGATACCATTTTATTGCTTGATGGGAAGGGAAAGATTGCGTTTCAACTTGCATTTGATCGTAGTGAAGAGGGGGAAAGTGTGTTGGAAACATTTATGAAAGCAGTCGTACAGGCATCGTCGCCTTCCAAGGGAAAAGAAGTGAAGAAGTAGTAAGCAGTGAAGATGAATTATATTATTTGCAACTTTTGTCTAATACTTTTTTGTCTAAGAAAAAAATCTAAAATAACTGTACAATCATATCATCCCAAGCCAGTCTAAGCGTCAACTTGGTCTACGGCAACATCTGACGTACTGCGACGTTCCTTTTCATCAGATTGCTCCACTGTACTTCGTAGAAATTTGAAGTACACACCTCCAATTACTAACAGAGCACAATCAAATGCAATCCATACCCAATACGCTGTTGTTACTGCTCTTTCTTCTTCGGAACTTCCGACTCCACTGTACTTGATTGCATAAAGCTGGATACCTGCATACATTTGCCAGAATCCACATGCCAAGAGTGTTATTCCCAATACCCGATGCCCAATCTCCCAACCCTTGCGAACTGTAGTCTTTTCTTCACCCGGAGCTGGAACATGAGGACGTAATCCGCCTCCCAAGACTTGTAGAGCTACCATAATGAACATCGCAAGACCCATTTTTTCATGATTGTTTGTAAAGTGCTGTGAGCCCTCCTTTTGAGTGAAAGCAACAGCTATCGCAAATGAAGCGATAGTTAGAACAAACGCGAGAGAATTGAAATATTGATGAATCTGAAACCAAAGGTTTCCCCTGAACAAGGCACGCATGAGTGCTGATTGGACTGCAGCAGGAGCAAGTACACCCCATGCTACGAAAGCGCAGATTCCGTGCGCGAGCCATGCAGACATGTTGGGAACTTGGCCTACTTCGGATGAACCACTAGATAGATTGACGACGATAGGTTGACGATTAGGGCCATGATAGCCAATAGTTGGAGACATACCATAAGCCCAAAGAAAGTCGTTGTCGCCCATTGATATAGGAATTTCGCCCGGCTCATTCATTATTTTGGTAAATCTCATCAGCGTTTGCCCATCCTTGTATTCAATAGATGCATTTTTCAAGGTTTGTTGCTCAGGTGGCATTAGTTGAATAGCTGAATCAACGACTGGAGAAATCGTAAGCAACCGATACTTTTGTGGCTTACCCGTATCAGTTGATCCGATAACGGCATCACTACCAGCCATCATTTGACTTCCATCATTAAAGCCAAGCGCAAGCCATGCATCTCCATCATGCCTGACTTCCATCGTGACGGTACCATCTGCCTCATTGACAGTATATGCAAGTTGACCATCGAGTAGTGGAACACAAAAGTCGAGAGGACAGGGCTCCTCTGGTTCAGACTCTACATTATCCACAGACACCTCTGGCTCAGACTCTACGTTATCAATACCTTCATACTCACATACAGACGGTGGGAAAGGAGCACCACATTCCACGCTTGCATCAAGCAATTGAATATTGGTCAAAAGTGGCTGTCCATTGACACCCTCCTTCCCATCTCCCAACTCTTTCACTGTTCCTTTTACGGTAGCTCTGTATCCTGAAACAGGTTTTGATGCATCTCCATTGCACGTGTTACATGTATAATGAGTTGAACTACCGAATCTACTTCCCGCTGCACGCCCTGCAGTAAGGACTGCATCTTTGGAGTCCAACCGGAACCCAAGACAGTGTCGGCCTTCCTTGTCCTTCGGTCCCAAGACGTTGAATCCGGAGTTGTAACATACTGGAACGTCAAGCAAGCAGTGGAAGGAATGTTTTTCAGGTTCCTTCAATGGATCAGTGCTGGGATCATCCAATAGATATCCCAATTCGATGCAATACGTATCCATTATGTAGCCGGTAACGCATATATCATCACCAATTTTAATAGGATTTGTCTCAGTTTCCCCTTCAGATGACTGAGACGAAGAAGCAACGGGAGCGGTGACCGATGGGAATGGTGTAGCAGCAGGAGGTGATATGGATGGAGTTGGAAACGTCGTGCCATCTTTGGTTTGTTCTGCTGCCTCAAGATTAAGAATAAATGAGCTCCTTGTGACATGATAATCAATAGTCGGGCTGTTTCCATACGCCCACAGGAACGTGTTATCCCCCATTGTGATTTCAATTTCATTGTCTTCTTTTAATGCTTTGGTGAACTTCATTACAGTTTGACCATTTACGAACTCGCACGAAGCATCTATCAAAGTTTGTTCTTCAGGCCACATCAGTTCAATTGCAGATTCCGTGGGAAGTGTGGGTGCTTTCAATAGATATTTCTGGGGCATTGAACTAGAGGAACCAATCACGGCCTCACTCCCTACCATGGATCCTGTATCAGACACAGCTATTCCTAACCATACGTCCCCTCCACTGTAGGTGAGTTCCATGGTGATGGTATTATCAGCTCCGTTTAGTTTATATCGGAGCAAATATCCATCGGCAAGATCTTTTTCACAGAAAGAATTGGAACAATCCATGGCCGCTGATGCTGCCGCCGCCATGGTTGCTAGGAGAAGACTCAAAGCCCTCCTCATGTTTTATCGTGATAGAAGTATAAACTTCTTTGTGTAGTAGGTGGATAACTGCGCGGTGGATCCAGGATTNCCTTGACCCTTAGGATCTCATCAATACCATATTTGCATACTAAATCCCGAGATTGACATTTTGCTTGCAAGCCGAAGTCAAATACACAGTATGAAAAGTATGTTAGTCAGTTACAGTTAGCATGATGTATTACACAGTATTAAAAGGATTAATGGGTTCACGAAATGGAGAAGTGTAAGTTGCATTTTTATCACCATCCAGCAACCTTTCCAATAGTACAGAGCAAGCATTTCCGACAGTTTCGCCAAGGGCAAGTCCTGCCTCACCAGCTTCCATGAAGTGAACTCCTCCATAGACACGAGACTTGGGGAGCTCTTGAACCCATTCCATCAAGTTCTCGTATTCAAGAGTGATTTCCTCTGTAGGTCCGTCCGTCCAGTAGAATTTGCCAGCTGGAATCGTAAAAGTTAAAGGGCCTGTCTTGTTAGATGCATTCTCAACCCCGAGCCTGTTCTTGAACCAATTATCTCCAGCCTGCACGAAGGCAGTGTAGATTGCAGAGCTTCCAGATGGATACTCTGGATGATCTCCTGCAGAGATCATGGACTTAAAGTCTGCAGCTTCTGGATACTCAGCCAAAAACTCGGCATTAGTCTTTGCAAGATGAGAGATAATGGTCTGAGGGCGACCTGCAAGATATTCTCTTTTGTGTCTCCACGCAGCATGCACACCCGCGTATTCTGCACAGCCACTTGTCACCATGGAAAATTCATCATAAAGACGAGGGAATGCATCTTCTGAAACAAGGCTCTTCAGCAAAGGTACATAAGCTTTTATCATGAAGACGCTGCCTGAGATCTTGTTATTTGATAACTCGGCAACAGCCTTCTCCTTATCAGTCATGTTACGTTGAATGTCAAGGAGTTCCTTTGACCGTTCGATATATGCCTCCTCGGTCATATTAAGTACTGGGACAGCTGATTCAAGTCCAAGATCCAAGAAGTCTTGTTCATTCTCATATAGGAATGAGAAGATTCCAAGACTCGGGCTGACAAATGTCTGTTGCGTAACAATTCCGTCCCTCAAGCCTTGGAACCTCGAACTACTCGAGAGGCTGGGTTTCCATTTATTCCATGCCACACCCATATCGGGATGCTTTGCGGTAATACGCTCTAATCCTTCAACATCGATCCATCCATTGTCTTTCTGGAGGCCGTCGTTTGCAGCAAGCCACTCGGTGACTCTCTTACCGACAAGATTGCCAAGTCCTACTGTTGAACGTCTGTCACGTGTCACATGTCACGGCTGACCATGCCGAATGCGCCATGGCCTTCAAAAACTACTTACCCACCGCAGAGAGATACAGCACAACAACAACTTTATTAGTGATCACAGGAGATTAGGTTCGAATGCATTAAAAGCTACCCAGACATCATTGAACCAACATCAACAACCAAGCAATAATAGCCAAGCAATAATAGCCAAAGAGTCCCATCTCCTACAGATAAGATGACCGAAGAAGCCGATGACAACAACAACAACAACAACAGGGATGTTGTAAAGACAATTTACTGGCACATGGGTAAGGAAGTTCCTGACCCCAACTCCAATATTTCAGAGAGTGAGGTCACATTTGAAAATTTTTTCATGACAAATGAAGATGATGACGACCCTGAGGCTCGATTTCATCACACTGATGGCACTGACAATAGCGATCTAGTAAACGCTAAACCATTTTATCCAAATTTGCAGGCGGCAAAGGTGTTTAATAACATTTCAGATGTGATGGAAGAATCAAAAAAATTTCCTAAGATGAACAACCAAAATTCATTTAGGTTTGCGTCTATTACGAGTCCTTATTTGTCTGAACTTGCCACCTAATAACGATGGCGGCAATGGAAGATACTACTATGAAGACCAAAGGGATTATCTAGCAGACATGGCAATAATGAAAGAAATGCAAAATATGCTAATGGGGAGTTTTGGGCGTAATAGTCGTGGTTTCTTTTACGTCATGAGAAGTACACTGGCGAACATACTGGGGAGAGAGAAACTAACGAAAGATAATTGGGATATGAGAATAAACCGAATTTGTTGCATCACTGGCTATCCAAGAAATTTATTGAATATTATTGTGGAGGCAAAAGCTAATGTTATGGGTCCAACTACTTTTGTGAGAGATCAAGAAGAGTTCTTTGTCACTAAAGTTATCGATGGAGAGCAACGTGATATCAAAGTCATCCGGCTGAGGGAGGAGATCAACATGACAAATGGGGTTCATTTACTTGGTCATCTTTTTGTTAATGATCATCTTGGCGTCGATTCCAAAAACAAGCATTTTCGTATTAAATGTCGCAGTGAAACCGTTCCCAGGTTTGTGTTGTTCGTTGAATCAGAAGAGACTGCAAAGATTATCCGGAGCTCCATGTTCTTCTTAAGGCGTGATACGCCAGGTGTGGTTGTTTGTGGGAAAGGATACCCTTCCTTCTATGGCAGATTCTTTCTTAGGATGATGACGAAGGCGCCACTTTTTGTCAAAGTATTTGCATGCACTGACGTCAATCCGTATGGAGTGAGTATTATCCAAAGACTGACAAGTTCTTCTGGGAGTCGCTCGAGTGGTCGGTTTGTCAATGCACCCGAGAGTGAATTATGTAAGTTTGAAAATGTATGGTGGGCGGGACCGTTCCCAAGTGATGTTGTTAAAAAATTGAGTCAAGATTCCGAATCGTATGACAAAGAGTTTGTAAAACAAGTGCAACATTGGACATCCCATGATGAAGATACATTGCAGTCTCTTCTCAATAAGAAAGGAAGCGGATCATTCGTCAACCAAGGGTCATCAGGTCAAAGGAAGATCGAGTTGGAATTAATGCATCAGCGAAAGATTAAGGTTGAAGGAGAAGCTTTTGAAGAGGAACTTATTAATCTACTACATTCCCGCATTAGAGCTGCTATTAGAGAGGAGAACGGTTGGGATGGAGAGCATGTTAAGTAGGTACTCAATATATATATAGTCATTCATTATTTGTGTTGTCATTGAGATAGACTCTTATACAGACGCCGTGTTGGTATGAGTATCAGTATCAACAGGAGTATCATCGGCATCCATGCTCCCAAACGGACCAACCAAAGGGGGCATCATATAATCAAGCGGAAGCGCAGGGAGAGGCAGAGGCTGGATTGGATAAGCACTTTGCATTACTTGATCACCCATTGCTGCCTTCTTGCGACGAGCACGCTTTTTTGCAGGCGGCTTGGAATCACCATCTACTTGGGCCGCATGCGGAGGACGTTTGGCCGGAGGCTCGGTAACCCGTTCAATACTGGAGGTGTTGTCTACATTTGCCTTCCTCTTACCAGAAGAAGCAGGTGTGACGGTAGAAGAAGCAGGAGGCTTCGTTGCTAAGCCGCCATCTACGACTTTCAATTCGTGCTGGAGACTTGCCAACTTCTGTTGATGATATCTTAGATTTGTATAGGCTTTCTTTTGTTCCCTCGCTAGCGGTGGTTCAGCAGGAGGTGCTTCATTCGCCTCATTAGCTTTCCTTCTAATGCTTTCCCACTTTCTTAGTGCAGTATAGCCCTTAGTCAACGCCTTCTCGGAGGTTCCTTCCAAGATTTTGTCAATTTTTTGGACATGAGTCGCGATTTGTTTGTTGATCTCTAATCGCCTTTTCATTGCCTCCATATCAATGCTTGAATCACGCAATGCTGCTAATTCCAGCCTGGAATCGCCGTTGTTGGCTTGAGGCTCGGCAGCCTGATTCGTACTGGTGCTGTTATCGTTGTCCGCTTTCCTCTTACCCGAAGAAACAGGCGCGACCGTAGCAGCTAAGTCATCGCCTAATTCTTCCAACTGTTGCCGGGCTTTTACCAACTTCCTTCGACGAGAACTTAATCTGGTCATAGCATTCATTTGTTCCCTCACTAGGGGAGGTTCAGCAGGAATTACTGTCCCATCATTTTTAGCTTTTCGTTTAGCGTTTTTCCACTTCTTATATGCATTTGAGCCTGCATTCAACACACCCTCAGTGGTTCCATCCAACACTTCCTCAATTGCTTTCTCGTGTTGAGAGATTTCTTCGGCGAGCTTTGATCGCTTTACCATTGCCTCTCTATCAACGCTTGAATCATGTTTTACTGCCAGTTCCAGCCGAAGCTTTTCTAAAGACTTACGTCTATTTGTCACATTCCTCCACTTGTTGTAATCATCTCTCACTCCATCCTGAATTGCAGCATCAAGTACAGCCCTCATCCCTCCTTTTCTCTCATGCTGCTTAACTAATGCGCCCCACCTTAAATATCTCTCCTTCACATCATCTTCATTTCTACCTTCCAAAATCGATGCGATGTCACTCTCAATCAGCATCATCTCCACCTGAATTTCCTCGATCGTCTTCTCCACCTCAACACTGCCATTCTTCTTCTCACTACTGCTCTCCAACAAATCGATACTCTCCTCACTACTCTCGAACGTCCCATCTGTGCGAATGGCGAGGCCGGTACCATTTGAGGGTACACGTTTTACTGCGCTCATGATTCTCTTCGAGAGATGCTCGACATTATCTTTGGTGTCTTGGAGACTTCGTAAGATCTCTTTTGAATCCGTTTCGTAATTGGGTGGAACGAATGGGCCATTATCCTTGAACTTGAATTGATTGTTCACTTTTGCCATGTGCTGGACACCAACATCAAGTTGTGAAGAACTCAAGAGGATGCCTGCTCTGGACGGAATGTTTGTCTCTTCGTAACCAATCGCGTCAAGACATTCCTTCACCAATTCTTGGGATCGGATACCGTGTTCCACAACGACACCTGTCAGGTCGGATTCAGTAAGCAATGCACCTTTTTTCGTTTCGACGAGAATGCGTAGGGCGTTCGTTAGCTGCAGCTTCTTACGTGCCGCTTCACTTACCACCTCGTTCCAAATGTTATCGATCAATGTCATTCCCTCTTCTGAGAGCAATGGTACGTCGTCATCGGCATTGCGAGTGATTTTGAGGAGTTGGCCGATCTTGTTACCGGCGCTATCGTACAAATACCCATCGCTGCGGCGGAGGCTCGCGGACAACCAGCTTGCCGACACTCCAGAGAGTTTCTCGAGTTTGTCCATGGAACTTGCAAGAATGTAAGTCTTAGATTCATTCTTTCTAAGAATGTATGTGGTGGTAGTGCGGGCCATACTGAGAGTAAAGCGTTGCGTTGTAGGATACAAGGAAGTGAAGAAGAAACAACGAAGAGCAGCAGTGAAATATTTTTTTAAATCTTGATCCATGCCATCTTCCGGATTCAGACCGACTGCAATCATGTACCGATCAATATTTTGCATCTCACCCAGTGGATACACCCATCCATTACGAATTTGGTAAACATACGACTCGGCGTATCGGCTGCCGTACCAGCGTGCTACACTTAGCTCTTCATCGTTCATGTCCCTCTTCTCTACATCGTCAAAGAGGCCATGGAATAGTCCAATCTTCGTATCATATCTATGAAAGAAGGCCTCAATTTGATCATAAATCATTAATCGTAGGAAGACTTCGAGTGCAATGGGAGTTGCATCGCACTGATCAGGGAATCTGTAGTAGTGCTCACGAAGTCTTCTCCCTGCAGGATTAAGAAGTCTTCCTTTTCCTGCACTTTCTTCAATTGAAGTAGAGCCAATGTCGACTGCAAATTGCATTCTAAAGTCAATAGGTGTTTCTTCAATCAATATGGGGTCGGAGAATAGCGTAGGAACCGCAGTATAGCCATCGAACATTATTTCAGTAGATTCAGCTAAAGCTCTGGTTGCCTTCAGTGCGCCCTCGCTGGTGCATTGTGAGATGTACTCTTGTTCATATAGACTCTTCATGTTAGCAGAAATATCAACATTCTCCTTCCATGCACCAAAGTGTTTCTCAGTGAACTTGTCGCCGGGAAATGGGAAGCTACTGAGATATAAGGATGAAGAATCGTCATCCGAAAAGGCACTCCATGAATCGACAGAGATTTGCTCTAAACCTAACTTTTTCCAGCACAAGTTTGCTTGATCAATTGCATATCCTCTCTCGTTTATAAGAACAGTAATTGCCGCTAGAAGTCCTGCAATGATAGCTAAGACTATGCCTCCGATGAGAAGAAATTTGCACTTGCCTTTCGGTTTGTGCATGTTTGATGTTCGTTCTCTTTGTTATGTTTGTTGTTGTGTTGATTTATGAGCAGATTAGAGGAGAGGAGCTGACTCACGAATCAAAAGGGGTGTGTGTGCTCATCTTTCTAATCTTGCTTCCTTCCCGCGCGTCCACACCACTTTCATTTGAATATTTAGGATTGGAGTCAGAACTTTCTTGCCGTATCTACAGTCATTCATTGCGTCCATAGCAGTCATTGATACGGGATGCTCAAAAGATTTACCTGCGCCCTCTCTAAAGAGAACCGGAACCGAGACTTTTAGGACAAAACTCAGATGATGACCTCACATAATCTAGACCCGCTTCAACCAGGATTCCATTCCAACAAAACAGGAAGGAGTTGCCAAGTGCGTTGGTAGTTAGAGATAAGGAGCACTCCTCCAAAGATTTCCAAACACTTCATATCCATATAATCTCGTTCAACACATAATATAAGGCAAGAAGATTCGATAATGTCACTCGACCACACCCCAAAACGGATACGTAGCATCGATGATGAGATGGTGCGAGCGCTGATCTGCCCTCCACCTCCTCCGAGATTATTGTCTCACCTCCATCTAGTCGACATCCTGGCTCCTACACAAGAGCTTAGTGATGCCCCTCCCGGCTTCTTCCTCGTGGCTCCTTGCAATAGCATCACGAATAATGCTACAAGCGAAAGTGTATCTACAAACCATCACTTCATGCTAAAGCCAAAGAAATCATTGAACAACAACCACTTTGCAGACACGTATGTTAGGATAATCAGTTAAGTCGGTCAGGTCCGAGAGAGTATATAGTTATTGTATCTAGGTGATAGAAAAACATCGGCAGCTTTAGCTTAGAGATTAGTGGAAGTGTCATTATAGGGTTAGGGTATTTGATAAGTAAGAGTAGTGAGTAGATGTCGGTAGATATTTGATGAAAAGGCATATGAAGAACATAATTGAATGGGTTTGATAGAATGAAGGAATGACAGATAATTGTTCAATATAATCTTTCCTAACCAGTATATTTAGTAGATAACATTAAAGTTCTGTACAACTGCACATATATAGCACCACCTTCATCCTCTTCTATGATAAAATGTCCTCCGACATCCTCTCTTCATTGTTGTTGTTCTCTTTTAAGAAGCTTTTGATGTCTTGAATCATCCCATTTAAGCGGATATTCATATTTTCTTCCTCCGCTGACACCTCTGAGATCATACTAGACAACTTTGGACTCAATGCATTTTCCACCGATTGTGATGGTGATGCTGGAGATCCATATGAAGTCTTAGGAGAATATCTATGACTGAATGAGTAGACAAATTTGGACTTGGGGCTGAGAGGTTCAGAAGAATTTGTAGACCTCGGACTGAGAGCAGACCTCCTCGGGCTAAGGGCACGAATTCTCTTCATCTCTTCTTCAAGCTCAGCATTCTGCTTCATCAATTCTTGCATTGACTTCTCACGTTTTCCTATCACGCTGTCGTCAAAGTTAAAAGGATTGGGTGAATCACCAGCGCTAGATGTTTTGTTCTCTTTTTCTTCTATGCTTGGGCGTCTCCTATTGTGTTCCTCTGTCTTTGTCAACGCTGCACGCATGTTGTCAATGTTCAACTTATGCTGCTCTCTCATTGCGTCGATACGTCTCTGAACGTCCATATACATGGTATAATTAGAACTGTCACTTGACTGTTTCACAGATCTGATTTCATCATCGCGCTGCTTCTTCATTTCCTTGATTCTCTCCTCTACTTCTTCAGTTGTAATTTCTGCTACCTCACTTGTTTGGCCATTAACATCACCTTCTTGTCCCCGATAATGAGTGTCCTCCTCCTGTGATTGCCGTAGTGCAGAAACCTGGCGACTGATATTCTTAGAACCACTTTCTTGAAATGATGCCTCTGACATGGAGTAGTCAAGGTTATCCCAATTAACTGTATCGTTAACTGAGTCAGAGTCGTATGAAGCCTTCGCAATAAGACTCTGTAGCCTTACGTTAGTCTCCTCAAACCTACTGGAGCCTTCGGAACTCTCTCCACTACTGCTGCCAATATCGTGTTTGATTTTATTGATAAGATCCATGACATCATCATTCGATTTCACGCTCTCCCCCTTGTCAGATTCTTCTGTTGGTTGTTCAGCAATTTCGTCTGCCGAGAAGAAGTGATCCGAAGATGCAGCACTGTGGCTTTCAGCGATGTCTGTGTCCATAAAGTCTTCGTCACGCTCAGCACGTTCATCATCGTATGTATCGTCCGCAGAATAAGAAACACGTTCATCACCACCTGTATTTACTTCTGCTTCATCACTAGGAGTAACCTCGGGCTCTGGATCAAGAACAGACTGTTCCGGAACGAGGGTAGGTTCTGCAGCAACTACTACCTTGACCTTGGGCACCCCATTCAATTTACGACCGACTACCGTCTCTTCGGCAAAGAAAGCTGCATCTGAATTTTGAGGAGAATAGATTGTCTTGCAAATCTTATCATCGGCATGTGCGTCAGGTGATATATTGTTCAATTTCTTATGACGACGTTGCTTGTGAGCGCGTTGAGCCTTCCAGCTTCGTACATTGGAGTATGTTTGACGTGGACTAAGCTGAAAGTCAGATATGATTTCGTCAAAGTGTTTGTTGGCAATCTCGTTTGCATCATCCACTGAGTGGGTTAGATGTTGACTGTTTCCTTGCCAATCCATGATGATGTTACTATCTGTCTCGGCAGTCCAGTGAAGAAATTGATTTGAGTCGCTCTCTGAACCTTCCTTCTCCTCGTTCACTGCCTCCTCTTGATGGATGTTGAATTCATTTTGATTGCTTTGTTTATGATCCATTTCATCAAAACTATCAATATCATCATCATCATCTACATGATCCGAAATGTCAAACTCATTCATAAATTGATAGGAGCCGCCACGGTTGTTGTTCGTTGGACTCATCGCATTACAAACTCGCTGTGCAACATCCATAGGATTAGTAGTCAATCCAATAACATGTTGCTCCGATGGTTCATCAAAGGGTTCCGTAGACCGTCCTTGATGTAAGTCGTTGTGATGTTTGATAGATGATACCTTTTCTTCCTCTTCACTAACATCTTGGAATAGATCGCCAATATGATCAACATCGTGTTCATGACAATCATTCTCATCTTCTTCAGATCTCATCATTAGCACATCATCAAGATCATCGTCACTAAGAACTGGTTGTTGATGTTCCTTATTATTTGTAATTGCTGTAGGAGCAATAGAAGGAGCAGGAGTAGCAAACATGGCATCGGGGTCAAACTCGGTACATTCAGCACTATCTGTACTTTCAATTTGCTCAATTTCTTCATCACTACCAGTGGTAGACAATTCTTGGTTGTTGTCACCGGTGTTGTTGCCAGTCTGTTGTTGCTCCTCCTCCTGCTGCTGCTGCTGCTGTTGTTGCTGCGTTTCCTCCTGAACAACATTATTAAACGCCGATGATGAGGCATCCTCATCCTCTCCCTCGGCAATAGCCGATAAACCATCCACCTCATCCTTATCATTCGGCTTCTGTTTCATATTCACCTTACGACCCACACCGCCTCCATGGTTATCCTCAACATCATTAGCACGAGACGTTGGTGAACGTGGATCAATAGTAAGTGGTACACAGTTAAGAATCCCCTCAAGTTTATCAAAGTTGAATATTTCCAAAATGTGTACATCTGGAATTACTGCACCGTTGGGATCGTAGTCATCTTGGGTGGTGGCTACCACTGCTGTTGTTGTTGAAGCTGAGGCTGCAGAGACTGCCGCTTTTGGCGGCTTGTTGTCGTCGCTTATATCAGAATGGACATTGCCCATCTTGACATAGGTATATATGTTGTAAAGAACGCCCCCTTCATAAGCTTTGGCTCTCTTCTAAAGCACACTTCTTGATGAGGAGTTCTTTAGTATGTAGTGTTGATGAAAGGGTGGCGGCATCTTTCAGGGGCCTCAGACGAGAAAGCTATCGCCTAAAAAGTGATGCACATGATCAATTGACAGTTAGATAACGTCATTTTAGTGATCCGTCACACTTCCGTCACACATTACTACCTACCTTCCACCTGGAACTACTTCCACCACGCCCGCCTCATCTCCACCACCGCAAATAAAACCATGGTGAACGGCGCTAAGTACACACCCACATCCATATTGCAAACAACAACAACAATGATTCTACAACCTCTACTAGATCTAGCATCACTAGTCCTCCCCACAACTCCACTCTCTACCGCACCATCCTCCTCCTCCGATACTACTACTACTACTACATCATTACTCTACGATCTTGAACCATATGTGTCTGCATTATCAATTGCATTTTGTCGATTTGTAATTCGTACTGGTACACTTACCTGCTCGTCGTCATCGTCTCATCCTACCACCACCACAAATAATGAGGATGGAAAAGGCAACATCAACAGTAGCAAATGGTACTACTACACACAAATAGAATTCACACTACGTACAATCTCATCAATTCTCATGGGCATGATGGCATTTTATAGAATGAGATATGATTTTATATGTGCGTTCCATTTATGGACTCATGCTATGCCGTGGGTGATGGGGTGCCTTGTTGCATATGTGGATAGGAAGAAAAAGAAAAAGAAGATGGAGAATGACAACAGCGATGACGACGATGATGATCAACCTCCTCCATCTCTTATTATGTCTTTAGGGACATCAATTTTAGCCTTGACAACATTACCAATGAGTCTCCTTTTCTGTCAAACACTTACCAACCCAATTTTCCAACACACCATTACAACCATTACGCCACAACCAATCAAAGATATACTAGGGTTCATGTTCCCAATCTCTGAATTATCAGCAGCATATAATATCATATCAACATTTGTTTCTAACAAGGTATTGTTGCATGATATGCTAAAACATTTATTATTTGTTACATTCCATATCCAGGTTGGGATGGGACATATTGGTATTGACTTTTTAACAAGTGAACAACGGAGGAAGAATATGTTGATTCGGATGGATGTGGACAATCCTGATCCTACGTCATCATCTTCTACTANATGAATGAAGAGGAGGTGACAAGACACTTGGTGGTACCGACATCAAAGAAAACGAAAGAGAAGGAGAAGAAGAAGTTTGACCCAAGTAGAAAGTTTAGACGATCGGCACCAACTTTCATTATATGCTTTGTGTTACCCTACATGATACAAATCATACTCTTTGGCAATCTCAACAACTTTGTCTTTATGTTCGTTAGGAATAGCATCCATCGATCTATCCGCATCCATGAACTATTTGATCATGAAAGTCATTTGGAGGCTATTGCCAATGATTCAGCACAATCTCCAGACGACTTGGGATCGGCCATGGACACTGTCGTTTCAAACTCATATGATATTATCAACCGCAAATTATTCAGTTTGCCCAAGTTGCTAATCCTACCCGGTGTTATTAGTAGACAACCGAATCTACTTGTGAAGATATTTCCCTTGATCTTCCTAACAGATATGCTCAAGGGGAAAATTGTCGCAACTGTGACCGAACGGGTTGAAAAGTTTCAAAAGGAGGCACGTGATATGAATTCGATTAGACAAAAGGTAGAACAATTCGATCTCAAGAATGCCGAGTTGTTACGTCGATCGGGTATGGGTGCTACCAAGTTTACACAACGACGTTGGGATGAATTTACAATTGATTACCAAGCCAAAATGGCGGCTGGGGATTTGTTACGGCGCACTAGAGGGTTTTACATGTGGCTTCAACGTAACTTTGTTTTCGTTGTGCTTATTGATTGTGCCTTGGCAAAGTTGCTTGCGGAAGGAAGTATTATTGTTGCTGAAATCTTTGTTTTCAGTAGAGCAATTGAGGATGTAGTTGATTTGTTGCTAATTCGAAGCAGGAGTGAGAGTGAGTTGGCCACTCTTATGACCCAGGTGGAAAAGCTTAAGGTACTTGATGGCTTATGGTCTAAAAGCAAGGAGGCTAGGCTACTTCCATGCCGTGTAAGTGATGATAATACCTCGAACTCAATCGAACTAACAAACGTTGCCTACACGCGAGGGACGGCCTCAATTGTAGTGGAGCACCTCGTTATTGAAAAGGGTATCTATGCAGTCACGGGTGCGAATGGCAGTGGGAAGAGTACTTTGTTTCGATTGCTTATGGCTTGTGAAAGCAATGCAGAAGCAATCGATCTTCATGATAGTATTAATATTGCAACGCCGTTGCATCATTGGGATTTGAAGGATAAGGCAGTCCCTGCTGAATCGTGCAAGGTTCCCGATGACGGTTGTGTAGTCGAGGAAAATGAAGAGGTTCCTATCACATCCATTGTCATGCCTAGTTCCGAAATCGTGGAAATATCTCAAACGTTCTATTGGCCTTTGTACTCGACACCAATTGATTGGATCCATCAAAAGCATATCAGCTCGGAGATGGATGATGATACAAGAGTGCAGTGTGTGCGTAGAGTAGCAACAGAGTTGCAATCACTATCCTTTGCCGCTGTGAAAGCAGATTCGTCATCACAATCTACATCAGAAGACAGCAAAGAAGCAGCAATTCAAGATCTCATGAACGAACTACAGACTGAGAAGGAGGACTGGTTTTCTGCCTTGAGTGGTGGACAGAAGAGTAAAGTGGAGCTTGTTAGACGCGTCTTCTTGAGGGATGATTGCCCAAGTGTATTGCTGATTGATGAAACTTTTGCCCCTCTCGATCCTGCCTCCAAGAGCGACGTCATGGCACGATTGAAATCATTTTGCAAAGACAGCGTCGTACTTGTCATATATCATACAGATGTAGGGGCATCGAACAGCGATGATGATGAATGTGTACCCAGCAGTGGTTTCTTCACCCACAACTTGCATGTTATGAACAATCATCTTGTTAACCGGCCTGTTTGTTAATAAGGAGCATAGCAAATATAACAACAGTAAAATGTTATATTGCAGGAAAATGCAGAGGACCATTAAACTTACAATGCTTGCCTTTTCCATTAGCTGAATGGAAGTCTTTGGAACAGAGCATCTCCTTCGGGGCCCAGAAAATGTGCGGATCAAGTGAT